>JAYMSV010002139.1:0-11510 GCA_036897745.1 Erodium moschatum
TGAAAGAGATTTTGTGAAGAAGAGGAGAATGTATAGATTAGGTTTTATGTTTTACGTTTTGTTTTAACATTTAGTTTATTTAATCAATTTATTTGTTTTTCTGATTTGTTATTATAAAACCGTTTTTTGAAAATATAAATATTATTTTTAAATAATAAAACTGAATAAAGTGATTTTTTAATAATAAAAATGATTTTTAAAAATAATATCTGATTTTTTTTAATAAAAAAATGATATTTTTCTTAAAAATATAATATGAAATTTTAACAAATAGGTTTATATGTTTTTTAAAATTAAAGAAAAAGAATGGCAAGGTTGTGTAATATTGATAGGTATTTGAGGGTATGTTTGTCAGTTAACAAAAAAAACTAACGTTGACTGACAGAAGGGGCTAATCGTTAATAAACGATACATAAGGGTATGCATCGGTTACAAAAATACATGAGGGTAGGTAAAAATAATTATCCTTTTATATTTTGCATCTTATAGCCCCTTTCTTTGATAATCACAAATAAAAAATACACTCGACTTATCTTTTTGTTGTAATTTGTATAAAAATGACGATTTTACACTTCAGTTTATATAAAAATATATAAAATCCAAATTTTTATGGCCCTTAAATATTTTTTTTCTTTTTGTGGCGTACAAAGAGTAAGATATATACGGATGTGAAAATTTGGATCTTCTGATCTTGAATTATAATTTTTTTTAATATAAATTTATAAGCGTAAAGTCGACATTTTGAAACGGATTTATACAAATTGCAACGGAAAGACAATGACAATTTTTTTTTGTAATTATTAAAAAAGATGGACTGCAAGTTACAAAAAGGAATACCTCAATGTATTTTTTTCTCAACCTACTTGGTTTCTTCTGCTTTTCAAGGAACGCGTTTAAGATGAATATCAGAATAATAGTTGTCACTCAAGTATAATCCATAAGAGTTTCATTTTCATGTGAAATTCCATGTTGAATGAAGGCTACAAGTATTGGATTAAAAGAGCAAGAGGAAATAAGCTTCTTAGAGAAGGTGATGAAAAATGATTCGGCAACTTTATCTTATGAGGAAACTGTTCAGGTAACATCTTTGTCGAACGTAAAACATGTTCTTCAACGAATCTCGGGTTTTACATGGATCGAATTTATGTCTTAGAATGTATAGTGGAGGAAATATTATCTCGTCTCCATTTGCTTTACTGTTTGTTCTTTCTCTTCTTTTGCATGCATATTTAATTAAATTGGGATAATTGGAGATAAAATTATCATAAGTATTAAGTTTTTGTAAATAGTAACATACCTTGAACTTGACTTTCGTTGTTCTTATATAAATTTGGTTTAAACTAAAACGTAGTAAGTGAAAGAAACAAAATTTCCACATTTCTTAATAAAGAAAAATAAGGGAGATGAAAATATTGTCTTCTTTTACTCGTTACATTTTGCTGCAATTATCAAAAAAAAAAAATACAACTTGAGACGTGAGTAACTTTTTGTAATTATCTCTTTCAAATTTGTTGCAATGGCATATTGTATGGTGTATTATCGTGTAACTATATCCGGAAAAAGGTAAATTAGCCAAAACCGGCCCGTAGTAACTTTTGTTCCCACATACATATGAGATAGAAAGTTAAATCCCATGTACTTACATGTTTAATTTATTTTGGGATAAAATCTATCGAAAAACGGTTATGTACATGAGATAACCACCAATTCACCGAATCAAGTATGTACGTGGGAACAAAGGCTACGACGGATCATATTTCGAAACGAAATGTTATTAGGAGGTAAGTTTATGTAGTTTTCTAACTAATACGATTGTGTAGGTTGCTATATCTGCTCTTAAATCAATTCTTCAACAAGATTTCAAAGCCGCTGAGATTGAGGTATGTTTTAGTATCGTAACAATGCATCAGGCAAATTCGGAATATTGTATTGACATATTTGGGTGAATGTTTTGACGTTCTCCAGGTAGGCGTAGTGAGAGCAGATAATCCTGACTTGATGGTATTGTCGGCGAAGGAAATTGACGAACACCTGACTGCCATTAGTGAGCGCAAAAAAGAGTGTACAGTGGCACCTCCTGTTGAAGCTGTCTTAGTGTCAGGGTGATACAAGAAATATTAATATTTGTTGCATATGCTTTGAATCTCATATTCGCGTAGTATTAGGGGTGTAACAATTTTTTGCATAAAGTTGAGGTGGGTTGGGCACTTGCAATTATCAGCTGACACAATAATCCAATTTCTCTAGCACTAAACAAGTTTTCTTTATCGTGATTAGTAAATGAAACCAAAAGACAAGAAAAGCAAGCTTCATCATGACAAAAGCCTTCTTTTTTCGAATTGTGTAGAGCGAGATCTTGTATTCAAATCGAAACGCTCTCTTCAGCACATCTTTGACTTACTACCGAGTAACTTTAATCTAAAAGGAGTTAGTGACAAATGTGTAACATGTACAATGTCATAGCAAGCCATCACAATGTTGCCTAAGTATAAAGATAACATTCATACAGAAAGGTATTTATGTGAACATCCTTTAACTCACATATATAATGTTTAAATTGACCAAATCCTACAACAGAGGTGAATAGAAAAGGCAGCTCATTATGATTTATGAAAGAAGTTTAATGTTACTATGGTCTAGTTCCTACCAACAGAGGTTAGGAGAAAGCAACTTCTTATCAAACAACATTTAATGATATATAGGAGATACCTTTTGTGGTAAATAGATTTATTCTACATAAATGCTTTCTTTATGAAAGTACATGGTAACTGAAAATAATAATTGCTAATTGCACCTAGGATCCATGCTGATTTTACCTAGTTTGGCATATTATTTTTATTGTAGGGCAAATATGTGTCATCTATAGATTAGCTAATTACAATTTCCATGTGGAATCAATCAATTGGACATGTGATGAAACCCTACATATCACATAGCATCCAAAAGTAATGGGTTTTCAATCTATCACCTTTTGCAATCAAACTGCAAACTCTAACTTGCTTGTAAATTGTGACACAAAATTAACAATGTTATAATAAAGGAAAGTTCCTAGGTCAAAGGTTTTCAATATTACTTCAGCTAACTAAATAAGCATCTCCTCTCACTCTCTCTCTTCTCCCAACCCCCACCAAAGAATACAAGAGAAATTTCTCATCTAATCCACTGCCCGTGTGGTAGAGCCCACATTTTCTGGATTTGGATGCATAGGTCCCACAACTGTTTAAAAGTGTTTATTCTGTGACCCATTTGTTTACTATCATTTACTCACAAACATAATCATAAACATTCTAAAGTAAATCAAATCAAGCAGGAGCTTACCACAAGCAAATGTAATCAAATATTGCATGGAATGTCACATTGAACCTACCCCAAAAGTGCTTCCTCTTCCTTATAGACCTAGCAAGGAGATGCAAATATGTGCATCAGGATGTCCCTGACCAGTTCTGCAATATCATCCTCCTTGCACGAGGTTGTGAAATTCACTGCATAAGAAAATCCATGTGATGAACATTATAAGTCAAAATAGTTAATGACACGATATAAACGATTGACTAATTCTATCCAGAAAAAAGAAAATACTATTGGCTATGTAGTATGAACTTCAACAGGTGGGACATATTACTTTGACTGACCGACGAGAGATGAATCTGATCTTATGATTTCTGATAATAAACCTAGCTGAACAAAAATCCTAGCTGGAACCCACACAAAATTAAATAGCAGAAGTTTTCAACCACTACGACATTAACAGACTTGTGACCGAGCATGTTGACCCGATTAACATAAGCAATAGAGTATAGATCAGATTACTTGAGCTACAGGTCAACCTCAGAAAAATCAGAAGCAGTACAAGCTAGAGCATCTAAAAACTTGGGCTGAACCAATCATATAAACAGTTCACATTTATTATTTGCTACCCTGCTTGCCAACACCAACCAACCAACTAATCAATCAACAGAGGATCTTGCTACATAAGCTATGTATTTATTAAAATACTATTGTTCATCTTCGTTGTTGATGGTTTGACATTATTATCTTGATCAATGTCAGCGAAGAACACACAGAACTAACAGGAGTTATTTGGTAAGGTCAAAATTCAACAAATATATGGAAACAGATGGGAAAAAAAAGACCATGATAACACATTATTGTTAGAAGTAGAGTTATACCAAAAGAGATGACACTAACAACAGGCACCGGACCAGGTAGGGTGAATAGGTAGCAATGGATGCAGAGGACAAATCTTCCTTGAAAGAAAGTGTTGACACCAAAGCTTAATTATTAGGTGAAGTGTCTGACTAGTAGTTTAAGAAGTCATTTAATCATCATTCTTCTAATGCGAGACATACTATTATATAACAAGTCACTTTATCTTCATTCTTCGGGTGTGTCAAACTTTCTGGTGGAGGATCCGATCCAACTAGTATATCAAAACGTCACTTAACCAGCTCTTCCTACAAGGGACAAGTTTAACAAGAAGATAGCTAGAAATGAGTAACTATGGGTCAGAGGTGGTCCTTGATATCATCATTCTTCCCAATCAAACTGGTGAAATATGTCTGTGTCTTTGGATACAGACTCAATTGGTCAATTATATATGCAAAGGTAAAGCAGACAGCTGGCCATAAGGGTCCCCATAACTATCAACTTCCCATAATTATGAAGTCCATTTCATATAATCAAGGAATAATTGCAAAAACTTGCGTTGAACTATGCACGCTTGGCAAATACTATCGGTGAACAATATTTTTTTTTGCAAAAAGCATCCCTCCAACTATTTCCCATCCACAAAAATCCGTTAATCTTTAACAAAATTAGTCATGTGACTTCAATTTTTTTTTGGAAATGACAGTACTTCTCTTTATATTATACGTGTTTTGCAATTTGTGACCATCATGTATACATGTTTTGCAATTTGGAAACCTTATGTATACACTTTTACATGGTTAATTTCAACTTTTTTGCAAAATAAAAATAGGATTTGTAGACAGAAAATAGTTGGAGGATGTTTTTCGCAAAAAAAAACAAATAGTCCACCGATAGTATTTGCAAAATGCGCATAGTTCACCGCAAGTTTGTGCAATTATCCCTATGATCTATAAGGCATTTCCCTTTCCCTTTCATATTCAGCTTTGGCTATTCTTTGGTGGACTGTGGTTCTCAGCGGACCTCTCCATGTCATATTGTCAGATGATGTAAATATCTTAAGCCTAAACAGAGAAAGCTAAGAACCTTACCTACCTATCTTATCACAAAGACTGATCAAATGGGTAAAATGGTAACATTCAATGGAAATAGTCTGGCTACAAGGTGGGGGCTTCAGGGGTTTGTAGTTTAAATTCAGATTTCAAAAGCCCCAAAATCGAATTATCTGCACAAGTCTTTCCACTGATCTAGTGCAATATCGTGTGGACACTAGGTGCGGAACTTCCCTCAAACTGTAAGAAAGAACACAAACATAAAAGACAGTACATAACAGCAGTTGTTAGAATCATATCCAAATTGGCAGTAAGATTATAATCATAGGAGGGTGCTTTTTTCCCACAGTGGAATCTAGTGCATAAAAGTGGAAAGACACTGCTATAGGTTAAGTTGAAATGTGAAAGAACTGTACAGGGACTTGGGCTCTAGGTGGAGCCGGTGATGGGGAGTTCTCTAGAATGGGCTGAGCTCCACCGACAGGAATACAAAACAGGGTTTGAGGGATAGCTAAGAAAAGTTATTTGTAGTGAAAGTGAGGTAACTGAGTGAACCAATATGCTGTATACAGCTACTGGGTGATGTGCGCCGAATCTTAATATGGGCCACAGGAGACTCTGTCCAAGTGGATTGCTGGTACAATTGATGCGATTGGTATGGCCGGTGGACAAGAGTCAGCAGTCAATATAGACTGCCATGGAATGGAAGACTGGATTGGGCTATCGCCCTTTTCAGAAGGGCATGAAGACAATAATCTGTCAACCTTCTTACACTCTATACTATAGTCACATTAAGAGTCTACATATGGCAATTAAATGCACTCTACTAGTAAAGTAGCAATTTTCAACTATTCCCTTGTTGTGTACACATGTAATACTTGAAATTCTACACATGTGCTTGACAATCTAAAGAAGGAATAGAAACCCTAGAATTTTGTGTTTTCCCTAATTAATGTTCCCTGTATACCAAGCAATCAAAGTACTAGAATAAATTTTAAGAAGACAGCTATCTTTATGACACAGAGTTACTGCCACCAGCAGTACCCGTTCTAGGTACCTTGCCCCCACCTTAAAATTTTGAGGAGAAAAATATAACTCCCTTTTCTCCTATAGTTGTGTTGCAGCAAACAAATGCAAAAGCAAAACATATGTACAGAAATGTAGTTCCCTAGTTGTGGAAGGCTGTGTTCATATCCTTATCCTTTACACTCAAGAATAGCTACAGATTTTTTTTATTGCTAGAAATGTTTCTAATATATATATTAGTTTTTAAATAAAAGTAAAGCAAATAACAATTGATAATCAACCAAGGCTGTGGGTGAAATTGAGATTAATTTGGTTCCAATCTCCATGCCTGCAGTTATTGCTGATAAAAAAATAACAATTATCCAAATCAAAATTCACATGATGAAAAAGATGACAAGCAAACAAACAAGTTTACACCAAATTAATCACAAACTGACAATTGCAGAATGATGATTGGAAAACTGGTTTTTAACAGATATCAAGTTCTGAAAAAATGAAAGATAGATATAGCTTGAATAATTTATCCTCCAATTCTTTTGTAATTAGAATCCCAAGATATAAAAAACTTCCTTAAACTAATATTGAAGACATGTTGCAACTGTATGTTGATCTAAATCATTTTAATTTAGTACAATATTATCTTCTAGTGGTTGCCTTTATTTGAATACTAAATCAGACAGCTGTACATCAATGTTAAAGTTCATTCATTAAACACTTCTATCCATGCCATTAAATTTCCATATTAACATACTAAATTTCTTTAATTCATATGCTGTTGAACAAAGAGCCATATGATACCATATAAAACATTGGGATCCCCAAAGCACATTGTCACATTGATAAGTTACGGGTATGCTAACTTTCCTTCATTTCATTGCTCCCTCCAAGCCAAGGAAGATATACTTAAACTGCTCTCAGCAACCACCATTAAAAGTCTTTTTCAGTTTACAAATAGCAGTAGTCTGGGACAATTTTTTTTTATTGATAAATTAGTCTGGGACAAACTAGTCTATAGACAAGAATTCATAACGATACAACCAATAAATGGAGAACCGATGGATCAAATCACTTACATAAGTCTACTTGTATAATCTGAACATGACACATGGGGCTTGAAAATTATGCTTATCTTAAACTAGTGCACTGTCTCACAGTCACGGGTAACTTGTAAAGTACATAAACTTGGGATAGTTTAGATGTTTGAATCAGCAAAAATGTGCCCAGAACCCAGATAGTGTTTGCCAAATGACGGAGAAAACGTGTTAAGACTTTGGTTTGGCAGGTAAACACAACAGTAAGTTTCCAGTGTCACTCAGGAACAACCTTTGTCCACATCAAATCCTAGTTTAGTCATATAAGAGGTAACCATAGGTTGGATGTCATAATTCTTAAATCAGAAAACATGAGCTTAGACATCTAGGAGGCAGAAGCAGCAATTTGAACCAGAAGGGTGTTAAAGCTACTGAAATAATATGGTTCTTATGTCCCAGCGATTTTAACCTTACTTAGAACCACTTCACAAACTACCTTCAAATGCATAAACTAAACAACCCAAATGCACCATAGAATCTTAGCAGTGGAGAAACTTCCAAATAGAAACTATTGGCTGGAATATCATCAGTGGTTCCTGAGGACATGTTTCCATGTTCCATGCAAGGCCAAGGATATATGACTATTGGACACCACAACAGCAGAGAAGTTAAAGAAAACCAAGGTCCCCAAATGTTCTAAGGTAATGGAAGCACCTATTTTGTAGCTTATGAGATACTAACCTTCGTAGATATATTAAAAAAAACATGCCAAAATCAAACAAATAAAAGTAAATCCATGTGACCATAAGTTAACCAAACTACAAGAATGAAAATATGTCCAGGACAATACGTATTCCCAACCTTCATGTACTCAGACAACACCGTAAGACAAAATCAGAGATGGGGAAAAAATTAATAACGGCAAAGGGAAGCAGCAATCCAGAGTGTTTAGACAAAATACATCTACACTCGATACATTAAGCGGCAATTCTAAAGGATACACCGATTCTGAAGGTAAGCAATCATTGAGATTGGTGCAGTTCACAAGAGCAAATTTTACAGTGCAAAGAACGGGATACACTATATACTCATGTTAAGGTAGAGTAATCTACAATATAAAAAGAAAACAACTTCTCAAACCCTAGACTATCCCCAACTAGTAAACCAAACATCCCATCACTTTGGTTTCACAGTGCAAATAAACTAGATGGATGATGACATGATATAGAAACCTGACTATAATTTAATATAACTGAAGGTACCATGGCCCATTTTTATGCATACAAATTACCATTGTGAAACAGGAGATAAAAGTCTTTAAGATTAGGAAAAGTGGCAGTTCTAATGGTTAAGTATCTGGTTTATTTTGAAAGTAATTAACTCAAGATATTGACATACCCCATGGAAGAACAGGAAACTCCCACCTCTGTTTAGGAACAGTGATGATATAAGAAGCTACCTGAAAAATGATAAGAACCCCTATGAAATTGATACAGTAAGAAAGAGAACAACATATATTCAGTTATATAGCACAGTTAGAATATGAATTTAAAACAAACCAAGATAGAAGCTGCAAGGGAACGAGGACAACGATATAAAGTTGACATCTCTTCCTTTTCATAAAGAAGATCCATGATCTCCATACAAGCTTCAAAACTCACAAGTTCTCCAACTTTTGCGACTTCCCTGAATTAAATAAAGAACCACATAATGGAAGGAATAAAAACAAACGAGCTTAAATCATAATGACCGTAGAATCTATCTAAAGAACGAATAAAAAAAACCCAATTATGGTAATGGAACTCACTTGAGCTGAATGAAAAGCTCTTCAAGGAACCTAAATGTAATGCCTGATGTGCCAATCTCAAAATCCAACACCTAACAGGATTGTAGAAATAACTGTACCAATTATATAATAACAGACGAAGGCAAAGCCCAACCATAAGAGTTCATCAAGAAACACAATGTCAATACTAGATGTGGCCATCTAAGAATCTGATACCTAAGTGACCATATACATATGATTGTATCAGTTAAACAAGGATATGTGTAACAAAAGCCATCTTCATTTGCACTTGTATGAAGATCTACCTGCAGAAAAACTACCTCCTGCAGAATATAGTCACCGTCCGTCAACCACTCTGATCTCAACATATTAATAAACTGTAAGGAGTTTCCGAAAAAAGACACAGAGAAGACAGCTAACTTACTGCTTCCCGAAAATCCCTAGTAGTAAAATGTTGCTCCCTGATGCCATTATCCCCCAATGACTTCAAACTCTTCACAGAAAGAGGCCGAGCATTGTGTATCTGCACAACAAGTACACCATCAACACACAAAAACAATGAGAAAAGCATTTGACAGTATGAATAGCACAAGAGAGCTCGAAACCCCTACTTTGCTGGAGACCCATATAGCAACGAGCGCGAATAGCTGCAAATTGCCCTCTCTCAGGGGTTGCAATAGCCAATTTTCCTTCACATTGCTCTCTTGGCACCTTATTACGTACAAAATGTAGGGTTTGCACAAGCACAAAATCAGATCCAACACCAGTCATAAGCCTAATTTCACAACAAACTCTCGATGCTTAGTATCGCGTAGAAATCAAATGTTCATTAACGTCACTTGGCAATGTGGGAGAGGGGGTGATTTTACCTGGAGATAGAAGGGACGAATCGACCGGCGAAGAGCGATAGCGCAGAGTACTTGATGATAGGAGCAACTTGCAAATTCTTCCATGGAAGCAAATAAAATTGAGTGAAACGCGACTAGTTGAAGGCAATAGATAGAGAGGTATTGGAGAGAGACTCACAGAAGCGGATTCGATGAGGAACTTCACTGCTCGGAATCGGAGGTCGGACTCGTGCTGGCTTGGGCTTGACTTCCTCTTTTCGCGGTCTCTGTCTCCCCTGGCTTTGAAGGAGAAAGGTGTGACAAAATGGAGGGACAAGCCTTGTGCGGGAAGTTTCAAACCGGGTGATGATTCCGTACGTAGGCAAAATAATGGTGCTCCATTTCCCTACATTTTGGATTTTTTTACCAAAAATAAATAAATTTTATACTTAAAAAAACGTGGTAAAAACTTTTGAAAACCCCCCTTATCCTAAAACCGCTAAAACAAAGGGTACAATTGTAATAGGAGGCGTCATGTGAACAAAAGTCCATTTTTTCTTACCTATTCATTGATTTTATCATTTCCGTTTCGCTTGAACTTCGATTAACTTCGTTATCACGCCAATAATTTTAATTTTCCAATAGATATCTATAAGGACTGGTAATGAATATATTTTGAAGCAAGAAAAAAAAATTATATCGGGGTGATAAAACTAGTGTTCAGTGTAGATAAATCTTCACTATTAAATGTTTCATAGGATGATAAAACTAGTGTTCAATGTTGATAAAGAAACATGCGATGAAGTGATAAAAACATTTAATGAGGTGATAAAAACATGAGATAAAGTGATAAAAATCATGTAATGGGTGTAACTAAAAATCATCGACTATATTTATTGAAAAAGCACAATTGTGCTCTACCTCCTATGTCGTCTACACCATCAACCCCCAGACACAAAGTTGTTTGTTCCGTCAACCACATGAGATGAGATGTCGTTTACACCGTCAACCACGAGATGAGATATCGTTTGCATCGTCAACCTCAACATGATTTACCGTTTACACCACCCGAAAACACATAACATGATCGTTCAAGGATCAACTTTTTCAAGTTGACCGTAACAAATCTCCATACTTCAAATTAAAAGAGTGTATAACAGACGCCTTTATTCACCACTAGCCTTTGATTTCCCTGCTATTCAGTGCATGCTAGTGAATGTATCTAGTCTTTGGACTACTTGTATTAATGTATGCAGTTTTTGGACTACTTAGATATCTTGATCACCAATATATAAGTCCTTGTAGTACAATCTTGGGATTATGATAGAATAAATCAAGTGGACATTTTCCATTTTACAGTTTGCAATCCCATTTATATTAAACTCAAGGGTGAGAGTGATACGATGGATACATAATTGCAGACTTAGAAGCCTGTAGAACCTCCTTGTTTTGAAATGATTAAAATTCAATTATTGAGTTAGATTTGGTCTCATTAGACACAATCCCTCACGCTTAGGTTCCTGTCTATACTTTTCTGGATTGGTCCATTTTTTGCAGACAAGAATGTATATGGCACATTCGGTAGAATTTTTTTTTGATTTAAAAGGTGCAATTTTATTAATTTCGACTTTCAACTACAAGC
>JAYMSV010002140.1:0-11510 GCA_036897745.1 Erodium moschatum
CACCGACCTCCCGCCGGTCAGAGATAGAAGAGGAGACGAGGACGTGATGCCCTCGTCAGAGTTGTCTGCGAGATGAGGCCGTCGTGCCTAGCTCGCTGTGGATCTGTGAATGACGCCGTAGAATATCGACGCCGAGGAGAGAAGAAGCCGAGGAAGGACAGTAGATCTGGCCGGCGTGGGTTCGAGGGAGGGAGGTAAATCTGGTCGGTGTGGGTTCGGGGGAGGGAGAAGCCGAGGGAGATCGACGACGTCGATGCCGGAGAATGCGTACGAGCTCCTTTCCTCCAATTTTTCCTCGAACGTCGGCTCTCCATCCCTAATTCTTTGAAGTGGAGCACGGTGGAGGCGTGAGAAGTAGATGTTGAGGCATGGTGAAATTAGGTTAGATGAGTGAGAGGTGGAGGCGTGGTGAGATTAGGTTAGATGAGTGAGAGGTTGAGGCGTGTGGAGATGTTAGGTTAGATGTTAAGTGGAGATTAGTTTTATTAAATTAGATGATTAGGATTAGTTTAGATTATATTATAAATATTTAAATATTGTCTTTCTTTCTTCTGAATGAATATTAAAATTTTATCTTAATTTTATTCATTTTAGGGCATTTTGGGTATTTTAAATTTTTTTAACAAAAAATGGATGGAAAATTAGTCGGAAGGGGTTATTCGTTAATAAACGAAACATGGAGGTAGGTATCAGTTAAAAAAATACATGAGGGTAGACATCCCATAATCGAATATACTTGAGGGTAGTTATTTGTAATTATCTCTCGTAACAATGGAGAGAAGCAAATTACAAACACTATATAATGCTACCCATGAAATATTTTCAAGCAAGGATCTCCCCAGCTTCAAACAGATTCATTGCCCTAACAACCTCTCAAGTAGCATAATTGCTTAACATGATACATGTGCAAACTCAATAAAGGCCATAGACGACGGGATAGACGAACTGGGCTCGAGGAAGGAGGAGAATGAGGGATTTTTCTGCGGCCAAGGCGTGAAAGAGATCACTTACATTCACATTCGTGAATGCGATGATTTATCCGTAAGCAAAACTTTAGTTCTATGCATATGATTCAGTACTGCACAAACATGTTTGTTGAAATATAACTATAACTTAACTTTCAACTATCAGCTTGAGTTTTTAGTTAAGTTGATTACATAATAATATTGTTTAATTGTTACGGACAAATGGCGGTTTTCTGCTTTACAGTTGGGGTAGTGTTTCCTCTTCATGATCAACCTGCTGTTTTGGATCCACAACAAGTGAGTGTTTGTTCTTCATGGATTGTTCGGGTGTGGTGCAACCGATGAATGTAAATTTGCTATATGCAGTAGAGAACCAACTCAACTGAAAGGCCAAACTGATATTTAAGAATCTGATTATAGTTCTATATTCTAACAATTTGGATGCAGTTGGATTGAGAAGGAAAGTGATGAATGAAGTGTTGGAGGCCCGTGTGAGCCATCGATCCTTTTTCCGAGGAGCGGAGGAAACACTCATTGCTTCACAGCCTTGACTACTTGTGCCATCTTGGATGTGTTGTCTCCACCGTACTCTCAGGACATGGGGAGGCCTTCCACTTATTTTTGCGACTCTCCCCTATTCCTTCTCTTGCCAGTACGTATGTTTTAGTTTTACTACCTTATCAATCTCTTCCAATCTTGGGGAAATCGATTTTCCAGAATGGCCTTGTACAGAACTGAAGTTGAGTACAACACTTTGTATCAAGTCTTGTGATGATTTAATCTGAAATTAGGCATTTTATTTGATCACCAAAGAAAGTTATCATACATATGAGACTTATACAACCAATAAATGGATGCTAACTTATTAAGATTCACAAAAATATTCCAATTAGCCCAAACTTTTGCAGTATATAAGCGGTAGAGGTTCTATTGACCTTTTTTTTTGGCAGAGAATGATCAACAGAAACCCTTATAATTATTCAACTCTCCCCATACCGTGTGCTCAACTTCTTCCCATGAAGTCGCCTTTCGAAGGTCTTCCCATATGCTAAAAATAGCGCCCAAAACATTGTCATGGTGCAAAATACAGTAGCACCTGCGCACATCAAGGCATCCAAGTTAGTCCTACCACTACAGAGGTTTATGCCACAATTGGACCACACAGAAAAACTAGACATGTATGGATGAAGAAGATTGATATAATATATGCAGAAATGACAATCACAAGAAAACCAGGAAAAATATGTGCCTTTTTATGTCTGGTGGACCAAAAATATAGGTGGAACCTACCTTCTTTTACACTTGGCCTCCAAAACAAGTGTTTTTCCACGAGCGAACAATGAGTCATTTTTAGGAGGTATTATTTGGGTAAGAACCGATCACAAAACATGCCAGTTTGAGACAAATCAAATCAAGGATTGACTCTTATTCCGATTTATCACTTATTCAAGATAATTATTTTCTACATACTGCCTCTACCCAAGTATCATATCGACTAAAACAGTATCATATCTACATACTGCCTCTACCTTTTGCATATAGGTTGTTTGTAAGACTAGAATCTGCAACCTTAAGCTCACAGGGCAGCAACCTTAATGTTGTACTAAGACTCGCCCAAGTATGCATATTGAAGAGACTAATATAATGCAGTAAAATATGAACCAACAATGATGTCAACAGAAGGCAGATATGATGATCAATTTACTTACATAGCATGGTATGAAAGCTGTTCAGACTTATCGCCTCTCTCTACTGAGTCAGGATGCAACGTTCTCCTTGATAGTGGAAGTTTATAGCTTCCCAAGAATTGCTTAAGCAGAGAGGGGTCACCTCTAAAGACATCTAAATGCAAGGGTATTATGTCACAAAGGGGATCACCTGTAAATAAACAATGAATCAGATTTGACTCAAGTACATGGCACGAAAACAATCAATTGTATTCTTCTTCCAAAGGTAAAGCAGGTGCTCTAGTGTCTTTATAATGCCATATATAACCTATTTCAGATTCAAGCAGTTGAGCATTTGGACAAGTAACCTTTGGTACATATAATTGAGTATTAACTGAATAGAAAAAGCACTAACCAATAGAAAGATTACTGAAATCTAAAATATATGTCGGATTCCATGACTTTCCCTCTCCAGTACTATCATGGCCATTTGCTGCACCGCCATTAACCAGTTCCGTATCGACTGAACTTTCACTTGTGTAAGGATTGATGGAATGCTGTTCCATGAAGATATTGTCGTCCATAATATCTGAATGTATCCAGCAGCAAGGTTTATCTACTTCGTTTATGCCATCATCTCCCTGAATTGAAATAAAAGTAAGACATTACACATTACAGAAAACAGCTGTAGGATATTTGTCACAAAAGAAGAAACTGAAACTAAATGAGATTTACAGAACAAGATTGGATATGAAGAAAACCTCATAAGTGCCAAGAAACTTTTCAAAATCATGTGGGATATAGTCATTAACTTTCTCTATTAATTGGCTAGGAATTGGATCTCCCCTACAAAACAAAACAGAAGATTTCAGAATAGTGAAACACAATTATATAATGGCACGTCATGGCACACCAATCAAGTTTTACTGAGCTCCATATTACCACCAACAATAAGAGCCAGCAATAAATGTTTTCCACGATTATCCAACAGAGTAAAAATGCAATATCAAGAGTAACACCCACATGCACCACATACTGAAAGTAACCAACCTATAATGTTTAAATGGAAATCCATAATGACAAATGTCATACTGCAAAACAACCAAGCCATTTCCTGAACAATTTTCATGTGCCATATTACATAAAATAGATGTCCACTGATGTCCAGCACTAGTTTGCACACTTGATGAATATCCAATTTTAATCTCAGAAATACTAAGCAAAATGTATAGATTACTTTTTTGCAAGGAACATATCATGAAATAATTTAATCTCTGCATTATTGCTTTATATGGAAAAACAAGACTAACCAGACTTTCTATCCAACATAAGCACATGGTGATTCACATAGATATAACTTCATTTCAAAAGTTAGGCAGCTAATCTGTTGAGACATGAGTATACCAGTTAGTCAAGCGGCTTGAGACATCCTTCTTCTTCTGGGCCAGAGTTCTCACTAAGAGTTCCCATTCTGCTGGAATATTTGATATATCAGAAACAACGTCCCTACTACCATTAGCAGAGGACACCTTCCTCTCTTCTTCAATATCTGAGAAAGTTTGATGATGTATAGGTGGATGGGCCAAGAGATGAAGGTTACGCAGCTGCTCTCCCAAGAAGGAAGCTAAGTTAAGTGCATCTTGCCATGATACCTCATCTCTTCTGCAGAAACAAGAATGAATTAAGGTGGTTATAATTGCACCATGCTAACTGTAGCTACATTAAATGTCTAAAATTTAGGGTGTAGCTCAGCTAGAAACGATAAGACAACATACATTTGAGCAAACATTTTCCCTTTGCATCGTTTTGTTATGATATATGGCCATATCCTAGTGCATTCTGCTGAACTGGTTAAACTCTTCTCCGACATCCCAGCTTTTTTATACTCAAACATTTTCTTGCTCCATACACCAAAGGTAAAACCATCTTCTACACACTTCTTTGGAATCAAATTACATTGTGCAATAACATCAGGCACTCCTTTTCCATCCCAGGGCACTATAGAATAAGTACCATTTTCAAAATATAGAATCCCGCTAGCCACGACATCAGGAATATGATTTTTCAAAGGGGAGTTGACTTGATGTAATAGACTGTACAACTCAAGCTGTAAAAGCAATACAAGAATTAGACAACATGCAGGAAAGATGTATGAAGCCAAGAGAAGATGAAATCACACCTCAGCGCCTAAACCATGAATTGAAGTTTCTAAACCTTCTTCAATAAAGATTTTGGTGACATAGTCTCCCATGAGATAAACCTGTGAAGAAAGGCAAACAGTTTATGAAAGAGAATAAACTTTATATGCCTTGAATTCTTTGTTGTTTCAATGACCATACCATACAATTTAGTACTGCAACGTCCTATAAAATACAAAAACTAAAAATGCACTCACAGGATTGCTGCCACTGCCGACAGGAAGCCTCTCATCATCTGTTGGAGGATGCAAATTGTGGAAAGCACATATTTCTTCCAGAAGTTTCAACCATTTATTTGCATTTATTGCAATACATGCTCCCTAAGACATTTCAGGGTACAAAACAACAAATAAATGTGTTAGGATTCTTAATTGTATTAGAATTGGATTAAATTAGGTTTTTCAATCATAATAGGATTTGGTTAAGTGAGGGTTTCCTATCATATTAAGATTGAGTTAATTAGGTTTCCTAGTTATAGTTAGTTTGGAAAAGTTAGGTCTATTGAGAAAAAAATATTTACTTGTTGTAAAGAGATCTTGAGTTCTCTCTAACGAACTCTTTTGAGATCTTGGATTTGCTCTAAACACGAGATCCAAGAGTTCTAATGCTAATCGAGCTCTCAACCTATGGCATAATGAGGTCCACATCCAGGACAGTATGACCAGAGAAAGAAAGATTCCCTGCAACTCATTTCTTACGACCAATAAATAAACTATAATGAGAGGAAACCAAAGACTTATACATCATAAGCCTGCACAATAATGGGTGGATTGCCCCTCATATAGTTTGTTAAACTTCTTCCCACCCAAAAGTTTAAGTTATTAGGTGGAGGGCCCAACTAGTATATCAAGTGGTCCCTGAGTACACATTCTTTCAATGTGAGACACTTCAACACTTCCTTCACGTACAGACCGGACAACACAAAAAAAAAATTAATCAGCAAGCATTTTTATAAATTCCTAATCCTCAAAATGATTGTAAAGGAAAAGGGGCTGAAAAAATCAGCACCCACAAAATACTTCATACATGGAGCAAGAATATATGAATAAGGAGGAAGCACAAAGGAGGCACACGTTTAATACTTAAACCAGCTCCGCTACCACGTTTACTTACTCCAACCCAAAAGCTTAAGTTATTAAGTGGATCACCTAACTTTTATATCAAGTGGCCACTAAATACATATTTTTCAGTGTGAGACACATCAACATAGATCATCACCTTCACCAGTGATCTCTATCATAATAGAAGTCAATTCCGATCTTCATAAAACAGTTAAGTTTTTTATTGGTTCCATATGAGAGGACAGTCACATGAAAGGATCATCAAACCCAGTCTCAGCCAAGGTAGTCATTCAGGTCCCAAGAATAAGAAAGAGTGAATTCTAACCACACGCTTCGTGTAATAAAAAAGGTAATGCATGTTCCTGGTTTATCTTGTTGAGTCTTCTTCATTGCTTTAAATGATTTTTTCCTCACTAAACCTCAAATTAAGGTAAATTGAAGCAAAAACAAAGTTTATCGGGTGAATTGATACGATTTATAGTACAAGGTAGTAAATTGATAATTGTACAAAGCACATGGTAGTGAAATGTAAATGCCCCTATTTACGTGACTGAAGTTCAGGTGTCCAATCCCCTTTTCATGTATAAATAAATAGATAAAGTATAGAGGTTAAATACCTTCCATGTTAGCTCCCGTATTCCAGGTTTCTGAGCCCAAAGCTTTGCTAACCATTCTCTCATTTCTCGTTGCCCCATGCAATTTCCAGAGCTCCATGGAAAATTATAGTGGTCCCTCTCTTCATCCAAGAACTTGGATAAAAAATTTATATCATAAGAAAATCCTTGTTTCCATAAATTATAACTTCTAGAATTCCTATTGGTAGTTTTCTTAAGATCTGAATCATCTCCAGAGCTGTGAATTTTGATTCTCTTTTCCTTCCTCATCAAGTCTGAGTTACTTAGTCCATCTTCATTGTCTAGCATACAATTTTCAGCATCACCGGAGCTTTCTTCATCAAGCACAAGAAATCCTACACGGCAAACTCCTTTATGACGATAACCAGGAGCCATATCCAAACATACAAATTCCAAGTTTTTGGTGTTCACAAAATTCTGTGTAACAGCAAGAGTTGTTTCCAGGTTCAGTACACAGTGCCACCATCCACTTGGAACATAAATTGTCTCTCCAGGTAACTGGGTACACTCAATTGGCTTGTCTTCATCAGCAAGAAGTGGATAGAAATCTAACCACCACTGCACAGAAAAGGACCAGATAAAGTTATTGAATGAATGATTTTTAAAAAGAAAGGTAAAATATGGAAAGAGTTAAGGGGGTCAGAAAGCAATTAGAATACCTGCAGTGATGAGGGAGTCTCGATGTTGACATCCCCATCTTCTTCGTTTATATGTACAGTAACACCCAGGGGTACTTTTCCTGGAGGGTATAAAGCCCACCTGTTCAAAGATGATTTGATATGTTATATCTTCATGACATCAGCAATTACAGTTAAAGTGGAACAGGGAAAACTCTTGTATTATACATATAAGCAAGGAGAGTGATCAAGGTACCATGAATATTTGCCAAATTTTGTACTATGATTCCCAAAATTGAGTTCTATCAAACAGTAATTACAGATAAAAGGAAAAAAAAATGCAAGGGCAACCTAATCACTGATTGAGCAACTACCTCTTTCACCTTGCCATTGGTCATGTTATCTTTCAGATTTGGACATACAATTCACTTTGAGAATAAAGACATGAGTTTTGAAAAATAAAATAAGAATCTAAAAAATTCAGGGTTGAACAAGTTACTGAGAAACAAATAGGATAGTGATTCACTCAAGCAAGCAGCTCCTGGGCTGACTTATATGCCCAGCGCCAAAGACAAGCACCAATGTTATATTATTTTACCCAGCTGCTACACTCCAGAATGAAGGTGAGCTGGGCAAGATGAATTCTGAGGTTAATTCAGTTGAAGAAACAAAAGAAGCTAGACACAATATGGACACAAGAGAAGCTAAACGAAAGAAGCTAGCATAAGGTGATCATGAATTACACTTATAACAGAGCATTGATACTGTAAATTAAAGCATAACCAATCATGGTTATCAGCAGGAAGTGTCAAACTTACCTTTTGCGGCCACACAGAAGAGTATTCCAAGCACTGGTAAGAGCTGGATCAACATGCCACGAAGCACCAGACCTCTCTGGACCAATAATGAGCCATCTGAATGGTGGCCTCTGATCTCTATCTAAGACATCGAAGAAGTCTTCTGGAAATAGATGTGGCACACTGTAATCCTTTAACAAGGCAGGTGCAGCTTCCCCAAACTGCAAGAATGGTAAAGCTAAAGCACTCTCTCATGATATAAGTTAATAGAAGCAAGCATTGAACAAATAGCTTGAAATTATAAAATAAGAGCACCTTGTCATCAAAAATATACAGGGGATCCTCATCATGCTGAAGTTTGATATATGAAATATAATCCTTAATTTTCATTTTGATTTTCCCAGAACTCTTTTGAGAAATCTTAAATGCTGTATCTCCATAGTTCAGCAATAGCTGGTCAATTGACCACTTACTCATTGCTGGCCAATTATCAGCCAACCCAGCAATCAAAACCTGGTATGGGATTCAACAAGAAACCAAGTGAGCAGAGGAACTAGAAGAAGATTGAAATGTTATGACATAAAATATGCCACGTAACATACAAATGTCTATTATATACAAGAAACAAGGCACAAGAAAGGTTTTACTAATGTCATAGAAGTATAAAGATTAATATTCTGAAGACAGTAAGGTAGGCTTGATTGTTGATGGCCATGAACACATAAGTAGCAAACTAATTTTGTTTCGGCGTATGTTAGCTTTTCACAAAGTTACTCATTTGACACATTTTATCTAGTGTTACTATTAAAACAAATGCAATGTTCCAGAGGCATATTCAGATCAACCCATGAAGAATTTGTAGTTTTTATAATGAAAAAGGAGACAGCCATTGAAATAACATAATTTCAAATTCTTATTCCCAACTAACAAACAATAAGAAAAAAGAGAGGATATACTTGACGCAGCTCTCTTAGTGCATGGTAAGGTCCTTAGAATGAAATAATCACAGGAAAAAAGAAAGAGAACACAAGCGAAGGGCCTGAAGTGGCAAGAAGTTTGGCACTAACAATGTAAATATATTATGATAGCATTAAGGCACTTAATTTGAAACACAATATGAAACTAACTATACGGAAGAAGGACAAAACATGCTTTATATGCTCCTTCCGCCCCAAAATAAATGCCCTAATTTTTTCATTTGGATGTTCCAAATTAAGTGCCTTACTTTCTTAATTTCGATCTCCGATAATTAAGCGTCCACTTTCTATTTTAGGAAGTTAGTTATGCATAAAAAATCATTAATATCCTTCCTATGAGTTAGTTGCACACTTAAAAGGGTATAACATGACAGGTCTAAGGGGCATGGAGTGGAAAGTCAAGCACTAACTTCACTTAGTATCTGCAAACAAATAGGACACTTATTTTGGGACTTAGGGAGTATATGAATTCTGTACCGGTTTCTGCCCATCATACTCATCTGAAAACTCTTCCAAAGATAAGTCCTTCTTTCTTGCAACGTTTCCATCATCAAAAGAATATTCGCCCAACGTAGTATTGCACCTATAGAATCTTCTGTACAGGAACAAAGAGTTGAACCCTGCATAATAATAAATATACAATGAAATGATATAAAGCGCTCAGGAATTCATTGTAGCATAAAAACTTTAACAGAACTATTACCGTCAAAAAACAGAGGCCTGCTGCAAGATTCTTCAAATGCGTCTGGCAAACGCTCTTTATATCTAAGGTAAAGGACCATCAAAATCAAAATACAGCAGCGTACATATAACATAGGGATTAGGAAGGAAAAGAGGTTCCACAAGTTTAGAAAGTATTAACAACAAAACCAGTTCCCAAAACATAAAATTCATCAATATTATAGCGCTAACCCAGATTGGACACGTACAAATAAAGGAGTGTGGTTTTCTTCCAAGAGCCTCTGTATTGAAGCTGACCACTTACATTCTTGAGGCACATGATCATCCAGAGTGGCTCTTCATTGCATAGTATGTACATCACACTGCACAAATAAATAAAACCAGCCTTTATGGATGAAGAGGGATAGAGTCAAATGTTAGAAAAAGGACACGACGAGAAAGGAACAGAATTTCCGGACTTAATCTCCCTCAACTTTTGTCTGAAGTTGCTGCATATGGATACAAGTACATAACAACAACAAAAAGGAAGAGAAAAAAAATCACTTCGCAAATCTATTTTACTAGGAACATCAAACAGCACCGGGCATTCACTTCTATACTACAAGAACACCCAGTAGTATAAAACCAAGATCAAAATGAAAGAGAAGCCCCTTCTAAAGGCTTCTCTCGGAGAACCAACGACTTCGCAGTTTTACAACTCAACAATTAGAAACTATTCACTTTACTTCCAATCTGATATACTTGAAAATTAGACAGATACATCCAATAGACAAATAAGCCAGACCGTTCCCCGATTTGATGCTAACATATTACTCCATACCTATAATTTGAATTCAAATGATTGATACAGAATGTTAAACAAGTCATCACTGCCATTGAACTTTGGATTAATTGGTGAGCCACCACAAATGCTACAGCAGAACAACTCAGATTCCTAAACTAAAGCTCTCGGGTTTCATTTAATTAGCTCAACCAAACTCATCACAGCTTCAAAATCAGTTCAGCAAACCAATTAGCCAGCTTAAGCCAGAACCTGCTTCAAGCAAAATGCACTAAAGATGGAATGGAACACAGAGATACGGAGCTTTGAATAAATCGTAAGCGGAACCAGACCTGCTGACGCAGGAGAGACGGCCGATATCGGGAGGAGTGAGGCATTCCAGGAGGTTGCAGATGATTTCGTCGGGGAGGACATGGAGGTTGCCGAGAGCGTCGGGTCGGCGATCTCTGAACCCTAGAGGCTGGGCTTCAGGATTCTCCATTGATGTCGAAGCTTGGGGTCACGAAATCGCGCGAATTGCAGATCTGGCGGAAATAAATACGCTTGGAGAAGATGATAAACGGAAGACGAAGATGGCGCGTGAGCCGGAGCGTGTTTTATTGAGGCCGTGGCTGTTCCGCGTATATGCTCTTGCGCGCGGAAGATTTACGCTATGAAAATGATAAATTTATTAATTAATAAGGTGTTTGTACATATTGTTCCAATATTTTTTTTTGGCAAGTATTGTTCCAATATTCATATTGCATATATTGATTCGATTTACTTTATGTATTATTGTCGCTTAAATTTGATTATCTAAAATGTTCCAATTTCATCTCCTGTACTACTCAACTCTATGAAAGAATAGAATATATATTTTATAGAGTCGAAATAAATATATTATTTAGAAGCGCAACCGTCTCTAACCCTAGAGCTCTGGTTTTGCGAGGGAACTATCACGAAACATGGTGAGTTCGATTAGCTCTGGATCCTCATCTGAGGACGTCTCCCTGCTCAAGGACTTGTACGGCGCACCCTCGAGGGTATCGGACGGAACAAAGACCGAGGGTACGGTCGTCGTGGCGGTGGAGGAACGCGGGGGGAAGAGGAGATCCAGATGAGATTTTCAACGGCTCGTGATTCTGGGCAAGA
>JAYMSV010002141.1:0-11510 GCA_036897745.1 Erodium moschatum
AGGAAACAGGGAGGCGGGGGAGGCGACACGGGAGGCAGAGGTGGCGACGTCGGCGGCAGAGGAGGAGGTGGTGGTGTTAGGTCGTGGGCGATGGTCGGTAAGGGCAGCAGCGGCGCAAGAGGAGGTGGTGGGGCTCGATCGCGATCGTTACATCGGAGAGGAAGTGGTGTCACTATGGACGAACTGATCGACAGTGTTTCCGACAAGGGCGACATGTACGGGACCAGTGGGGGCATCAGAGAGGATGGTGGGAACTGTTGCACTGGCAGAGGTGGTGGACGGGACGAGGCCCAAAAAAGAGACCTCACACGACTACAAATTGGAACTCTATTGGATGGAGAAAGAGAGGGCGGTGGCTTGCCGTAAAAACTAGCAAAGCCATGTCCACGAATCTGGATATTTCCCTCTCCTTTATGTTCTAAGAGGGCCGATGACATAATAGTTAGGGTAGGGTTTAATCATAAGAGAATAGAAAGGGGAAAGATGGAGTAGTGTTTGCTTCCAAAAAAATGACTTGTTTTTTTTACAAATGATTTTGGGTACGTTTCTTGTTTGAATGGGCTAAGCAATTACTAGCTAAACATTTCTGACTTAATCTTCAAACTCGTATTTTTCTTCTACCCTGTCTTCGTGCAATTCGTCTGGACTGGAACCCCCAACACTCTATAATACGTTTAGAACACCGATTGAGGGTGTGCAGATCGACGACGAGAAGGACACCATTTCAGTTTTATTGGTTGATCGGCGGGTGGAAAGGATAGCACCCACAACCCACCAAAGGAAATTCCGGTTCTCAGTTTTTACGTCGACACCGCTTCATTCCAATGCGATTTCGACGTCATTGGTATTGATCGGTACACAGTCCAACCTGATACACATGTGTATTTTTTTTTTGTGTCTTTGTCAAGTGCTGATGGTTAGTATGGTGATACAACCATGAATTATTCCGGATGGAGAATTGAAAGCCGAAAATTGGGAATAACGTCGTGTGTTTGCCTTTAGTGATATTGGAGATTGGATATTAAGTAGGGTCCAATTTTGGTAATTGGTGGCCAAACTCCCATGTTCTTGTAAGTTAGGGCAAGGTTAGCTTATTGGTGCTCTACGCTTTAGGTCTGGTCTCCAAACCCACCCTATGTAGTGGACGTTTAGTATATGGATCAAATATATGGTAGAGATAAAAGGGTGCACTATGTTTCTAAGCTATTATAGTTTATGATCCTAACCTCGAAGATAAATATCACATAAATAAATTAGGTTTTCTATGTGCAAATTGACCCACACAAGGTCTGCGGCTGTGGTGTTAGGTTCAACCTAATATTTTTGTTTTTCATTTTAGGATAACCCTTTTTAACACTTAAGAATTAACTAGTTGTATATATATATATAAAATTTATCATGAATGCACAATATAAGAGTACGAGGGCAAAGGGTGATGAAGAAGACAAATCACGTGTTTTTCTTGTAAGTAAGGATGATATCAAACGTTTCTCTTCAAAAGTTATACATTTATCTGAATAACGTGTTGTTTTCTTCATATCTCCTTTTAAATCACTTGTCATCGTTTAGAGTTTTATCGGGAAAGTCTTTATGAATGATGTGATCACACAACCATGTTGATTTTGGATATTTGCATAAAGTTCTTCCATGGTGTGACATGTTCCATTGATGGTTTGGGAATATGATTTTCCTTTTGAAAGGATCTTGAGAAAATGGATGGAAGAGAACTAGATAGAATGCATTTGATGGAAGTGACATTTACAAGCTCTCTAATATTTGATTCATGGTGTTGGAGTTCCATATTTATCTTACATTAAATAAATACTTTAATTGTTTTACAATTGTAAGTATAAATTTAAGTTGTCAGAGCGAATAAGTTATAGCATATTATCACAGTCTGATTGGACTTATTATGCTTTTTTTTATCAAATTTTTATCAAATCAAAAGACGAATAATCCGTCAACATTTTTTTATAACATAAGATAAATGACAATTCAAATTCTAGGTAGCATGCATGAGACATTTGGAACATGCATGACAAGATGGTAGTGGAATTAAGAGTTTGGTACATACACATTCATTGCCAAACCCATTTTGTAATATTTGTGAACACTTTCTAATTTCTTAAAACTTGTACCTTTTGCATATAGCTTTCCAATACATTTGATTTACTGTCAAATCATGCATTCCACTGTAACTAACTATAATCAAATTAAAATGAATTGAAAGTGAGAAGACCCTCAATGGGTGGCAATCAATCTTCCTCACCATCAAATATCTAGAGTAGATTTAAATATTCAATGCATTAAAATAACTTAAAAGCCTTGTAATTCGACAAGGATGAAATAACACGTCATTACTCAACCCGTTATTTTGATATTCCACGCGTAAAATCTCATGTAATGTAGATATTTTTAAACCCTTTTTCCACGTAAGGTGTTTTATCGAAAATTAAATACAATAAACTGAACCCCACCTTTTGAGTTTGAAAAGAGTATATAATTGACATGCATGCTAAAAGAAGGAGAAAACAAGTGATTTTTGAGTCTCCAAGCTCTTCTTCTCCCCCCAAAATGGCTCTTGAACTGCACCAAAAGGCCTCTCAGGATCTGGAAAAAAATAGAACAAAAGTGAAGTCCTGAGCTGTGCCCATGGGAGGGCACTTTGAAGGTGCTTTTTTGAGGATCTGAAAATTGACTCAGCTGACCCTTAAACTGATAATGAGAATATTTCCATTTCCAACTCCCACCCTTTTCTGTCTCCTTGACTTCATTTTTATTTTTATTATAATAATAATATAGCATTGATTAAAATAAATTTAAAAGTGAGTGGAGCACTCTTTATGGTACTTTAATTTACACTGTTTAATTAAAACTTTTCTTGCCTTGAAAGTTTAATGCAATTGTTTACCTATTCAAAAAAACATTATAAAAGGTTCTTAATATCTAATACCTCCAATCTGATTATTTAATTTATAATGTTTAACGTTTCATCACATATTTCCGTGTTCTTAATATTCAAAGCCGTTACAACTATGTCACTATAAGCATCACAATACACGACTTGTTCATTGTTAAATTCATCTTCAGGTATTGATTTACGATCATTCTTAGATGAGAAGAAGTAAATAACACATTAATTAACAAGTGAGTAATTGTAATTGTTTGTTTAATTAATTGTTCTTTCCACCTAAGAGCTATAGGGAGGACTTTAGGGTGCATGCACGACCCTTTTCTTTCAATTGAAAAGAACATTGGTTTGCAGGACCATCCTAACCCCTAATATTATAGTTAAAAATTAAATTCAGGACCTCCTCCTCCGAGCACTAAAAAGAGGAACAAAATCATGATTATGGAAAGTAATAAAAAGTAAGGTTTGTTTTTATTTTCACACTTTATCTCTTCATTGGCCATGAAAGCCTCAATTATTTGTGGTTTCAACTTTCAACTAATCAAAACTTGTGGAGTTTTGATGGTTATATATGTTGCTTGAAGAAAACCTACAAAAACCCTAGTTTTGTTTTTAGATGTTGATAGCAAGAAAAGTTGTGCTAATTTGTCAACTGGTTTTGGGTACTTGCTGCTCCAACCAACAAAGATGGTGACATGCATGAGATCAAATACGACAAATATTACTAGTAGTCGTCGGATGTCAGATATATAAACGTATTATCGATAAGATATCGAATACGACAAGTACATAACCATAATCATTTAGTTAATCCATATCGAATAAAGAAAATGTCAACATCACTACTTATTTTGTTGATAAGATACAAACCGACAATTCTTTTGATTAAAATGAATCAAACCCTTGCTTCCATACAAATAGTTTTAGTTAGGATTGTCTCTATCAATCCTCTAGAAGCATAATCAACATTTATACATCGTGTTTACTTTAGTGGATTGAGTTTTAGCTACTTGGTTTTCGAGTAAATGAGTACCCTCAATAATCTCTGAGTTGGGACTATCAGAAGAAGAAGAAAACTTGAGACACAAACCTCAACTCCAGTTCATAAGTATGCATGCGTACGAAGATGCCAAATTGAACCAACCATCGTTTAAGCATATGCTGCTACTTCATTTATTACAAATATAGTACCTCCACTCTTCAAAATTCTCATGTGCTCACTGTTTTCTGTACTAATTCGGTACACAACATATATATTCTCAAAGATGAACTAAACATACATTAAAAATTATTAACTAAAGCAACAACTTTTCTCATAATGAAGGCTCAAAAAGTTTATCATGTGTTTGAGTTTTTGACTAAGTTGTAATGATTATTCTTTATTTTGTACAAGGATATGTTTTCATTAATCAATGTCAAGCTGGTCGAAATACAACATAATGAGATAGTTCGTCAAAATCAAAATTTTAATCCAGGACCCCATTGAAAATAGGTGTACTGACGGTTCTAAACTACACACCGAACTCCTATCTTGCATACTAGGAGATAAAAGACATCAGTACATAAGCTCACATAAACAAGACCAAAAATCTAAATACCCCACACGGTAGGTGTCTTGACTTGTTAGATGACGTTTCCCAAGTCGAAGAAAATAGGCCGAGAGGACCCGCCCATTTATGGGTCCAATGGGTTTCCGCCCCCCATTGGTCCTCGGCCCCCGAGGGTCATGGTCCTCGTCGATACTATAGGACAAGCAATGATGGCCAAGGATCCCCTTTGCCTGGAGGTGATGGTAATTACAGGTGGATACGATTAAAGACCATGGAACCATGACAACGACGGAAAGGCCGATCGAGAGCACTTCAAAAACAGACGGAAGGGAGATACCATAATCGTCCGCGGTCGGAAGCCTCTTTGCTGAAGGCGGGAGCTAGGGAGAGACGTGCAAGGATGAGCATGCTCTAAAGATCTCGAAGAGGTGGTGGAAATATCCCGGCCCACGTGGAGGCGGCCACAACATTGGCTCACATGAAGGCGGCCGCGACACCAACCCACATGAAGGCGGCCACGACCCCGGCCCACATGAAGGCGGCCATGACACCGACCCACGTGGAGATGACCACAAACGTCCCTAAACGGAACGAAAATGTCGATAAAGCTTCTCATTAACGAGAGAAGCTCCGGAGACCCGGTAGGAGGGACCAACGCCTTGGCCGACCTCAGGGGGGACTGAGGGCTTGGACACCGTGGTGGTCCGGAAAGATCGAAACCGGCGAGAACACGCCGGAGTCAAAGATGGTATGTCTTACCAGACCAAGTCGATCAGCCGCGTGCCAGACCAGACCAGGAGCATAGGAGGAAGAAAGGCACTGGTGGGTAGACGACCTCAACGTGGCAGCCCCACAACCATGAGCGACAACAGCTGAATATCATGGCTCTGCATCATCGGACAATGACCTTCAGATGGCAACATTTCAGAGGAAGGAGTATGAGGTCTTGTAGGCAGGTGAGGGAGAAGCCACACCCACCACACCCGGTTTGAGCTTATGCAAAGGGCTTTTTTTTATAGTGTTACAAAAGTTGTTCATTTCTACGATGCCATGTACCGACGTCGTAGTACTAAGTGCCTCTACGACATCTACGAAGAATTCATGACGTCGTAGAGGGTGTGTTATACAAACTCATGTAGCGCCATGTATGTCGTCGTAGGAGTGGTTTTCCTCTACGACGGTGTGGATGGCGTCGTAGAGGTGGAGATCTATTACGATGATGATGCTTACTGTCGTAGAGGTAAATGGCGACGACAAAATGTTTTGGCGTCGCAGAAGTTACAGTGTAACCTCTGTGACGTCTTTAGTAGCTTAGTTCTCTTGTAGTGACCGACAACCCCAACGACCGGAGACCGGATGGTTACGCATTGCGGCGATTGAAGTTAGCTACGTTCGCAGGATTTCCATGTGATAAGAGAGAGCGTTTTTTTGCTTTTGTAGTACTAAGTGCAATGACTATTCCTAATATCAAATGAATAACATCTGTTTATAATGTATTTAGGTTCTTTATATCAAGGTCAATCCAACCTAAATTCTATCGTTTTCATGTAATTTTAATCAAATAATACAAGTTGAATATATATCGAACTTTGTTAACATGTGAAGTAACTAATTATTGTAAATTAAAACAAAAACTTTCGGTATTAGAATAAACTAGCAAACATCATGATAATGTTCTTTTTGGGTGATGAAGACAAGGAAAAGAGTGAGTGAAATAGGTATCTATGTATCTGCATGTGTTATGTGGTCAACATGATGAAGTGAGTACTGGTCCTTCACTGTACATATATTTAAAAACAAATTTAGATTATTAAAATTAATCATAAATAAGAAAGAATTGGTATAAAAAGCTGATGGAATATAATGGCGACATGTGGTGGGGAGAACCAAAATCCAATGGTTATGGTTCACTTTTGTCCTTTTTTCACTTAAAGAAAATAATTAAAGCCGATTTATATTCTAAAAACCTAACAATCATACCTTTGCGGATTTTAATTTCTTATCCTCCCGCACGAATGAGTTGGAACTCCAAACATCGCTAAATTTCAATTTGTTGTGTCCCATGAATCTGTTTTTGTGGGGACCAAAAAATTTATCGTTTAAATAATATTACAACATCTTTTAATAATAACAATAATATCATGTAAATAGTAAGATAATATATTATATCCCACGAATTGAAAATTACGTACATGTGATGTGATTGACTGCCCCCATGCCCATGGCATGCTACTTCGTAGCATTAATCCTTCTTATTGGTTAGGGATCAAAAAAGTATATTCTCATTTCATATCAAATTAATAAGGCTTATTTTGAAAATCTGACCTACATTAAATTGAAGCTCTCCAGAGTGACTTGAGGTGTAAAAATTCAATTTTACATATACCTGCTGCTCCATTAGGCTAAAACTTTGTTTTCTTTCACTATGGAAGTAGAAAATTGAAACATTCATAGTAATACATGTAAGATGAGACATGTCAGCACCAAAAATTACATGATGAAACAAAACTCATTTCATTCAACCTTTGCCACTCCTCCAACAGTGTTGCTGCTTTCTGCAACAGTCTCCATTACAAACCTGTAACACAAAGTTCAATACTTGAGTATTATAAGGATATGCGGAACAACAATTGTGCAGTGAAACCATCTATCTCTTGTGTTGCATTTGAGTTCTGTAATTTATGATGCAACTTTATCATAATAAATGGCTACATCTTGTATTAGCACTGCTTGAAGATAATGTATGTGATGGCAATTACAGTGTATAATAAGTCTTTGCTTTTATCATTTCTTTGTTGAGTAAGGGAGAAGAAAATGGTACCTTGTTAATTTTTCTCGTGATGATTGCAAGATATAGATTGAGAGAATAAGCGAAAGGATAAGCCCTGAGACATGCATAAAATTGTTTTAGTAGCAGGGGAGTAAATTTACAGATTTTCGAATTCCAAATATGCTTGTGAGTAAAGTACTCTAATTTGTCCTAAACAACATAGTCATTGATCTTGAGCCAGACACGACACTTACCTGAACCGAACAGGACATAAAATCCAGAAGTCACGTCTATCTCTGATTGTTCCTTCCTGCAAGATATACACACAGTTTGAAATAAGTTCAGCACTGGAAAACCTAGAACTTTAAAGACATCTAAAAACAAGTAGAGGAATTAGTATAAAACATACAAAATATGCATGCTTTTACATTCCAATCAGTATTGTTATGTCTTTGGCATTAAATATAATAGTAAGTGCAACCAATGAAATTTAATAGATAAGTTGGCAAGTCCAACCACAACAGTTCCTACGTATCAGTTTGAAATTGAAGCTAGAGTTGGGATGAGCTAGATCAAAAGCTTATGCAACAAAACAACCTTCCCCTGCCTGGCTTCGTGTCTCGAAAGCAGCCACTTCAGGTAGGACTCCCAATAATTGGAGTTCAACTCTTCATGATCTCTATTCAACACAAAAATAGACTAGAAGATATCCCCGTAGACACAAAAAATCAAAGGAAAGTGTTTCATCAAAGCTCTCAATTCTCGTACCCAGGTAAGGTACTTAAGGCTAATATACTGCGACCAAGAACATGAGTTACTAGGTGCTCAAACATCAATACCGGTTTAGGAGGTTGATGCTTTGCTGGTAGCTCTAAGAGTTGAAAGACAATAAATTGTCTCTCAAACCCATTCTTTAAGGCAAGACTCCGAATCGCTAACAATTGTCACTTCTTGATTATTCATTGAATAATTTTTTAAATCGGGTTACATATATCGAGTTGGGCTTCAAAACTAAAAGGTTAATCTTGGTACTTGGCTATTATTACTCTTCCCTTTATTGCATCACATGTAGCCCTTTATTCTATTTTTAGACTGTGATTTTTTTTTAAATGACAATGTGGGACTTAATACTTCAACATTTAATGATAACAATAGGGCACAATAGTTAATGATAGTAGCACATAGCTATTAAGAAATAGAGATACATCTAAAATATCTATTTCCAGTCCATCCATACTAACCATGTGTATCTGACCAACACGTGTTTTGGCCAATGTTCTGGATCCCAGAACTGTTTACGAATGTCTGGATGGATTTCAACATCTGTTCAGGAAAAAAAATTGAAGATGCATATAAGCTTAGAAGACATTACAGAGCAATGTAAACTCTAACAGTCTACCAGACAAATGAAAATCAACATGCACTGCTAAGCAAAATTTCCATCATCAAAGAAAATAATAACTAGAGTTAAGTTTACAAGCACTCCAGAAAAGGAGGACATCATCCACCTTACAAAATAGAAAATAATCAGGGACTGAACAGTGTGTGGCAGAAACATGAGACTGACTTAGTACTCATTTCAAGTCCAAGTGACAGGTTCCCCAAACTAGAATGGTAATACTTACAGTGATGAGGCATGTCCATGACTTTGGCAGTGACACCAAGTATATCACTTCCTGAGTACCTCTGCATGACATACAGGTTGAAAACTATCACCAATTGATATAATTTTTTGACAAAATCATAAAACAGATTTGTCTTGGCAGTTAAATAAATGCAGAAGCAATAAGATAGTACTTGTGAGGTCTGCAATATCTTTACATGCAACATGCAAGACGTACCAAATTCACATCAATCATAGGAACCTCAGGACCCTTGCGGTTTATAACTAGAAGCCACGGAATCAGGAACTTCTCCTTACCAACTTGAAATGAACTGCACGCACATGAACCAACTTTTTCATAGTTATTATCTTTTATCTTCAAACATGACACAAATTTCTATCCTCTGAGGCAACCAAATCCAATAGCAAATATAATTTCTTTCTTAAACATAATACAAATTTGCTTGTATACTATACCTTACAGCTAAGGTCGTAGTAGGTAAATGGAATGAATAAGCACAAATGAAAATCACCTATCGCCAACAGATATGACTAATTTTAGCATATGTCATCTCACTCCATAACATCTTACCAACGTAATCCAACTCCAAACCTAAAATTTAGGAGGCTGCAGTAGCTAAGTTCAAATATGGTTCTTCCTCAGACGTTAATTTTCCATGAAAATATATCTACAAGACTACAATCACAAGCATTTCATAGACAATTATACACCTTCCTCACAAAAAAACGCACAAGCGAACCTCAATCTGCACAATTGTATCAATACGAATCCAATTTGAGCAGATAGATAGCTACTCACATCTTGTATGGATCAGCACCGGTGTACCCAGTGGGCTTCGAAATTGGAATCAAAACCTGCGATATCATATACAAAATAAATAAAATTGACGAGACTGAACGGAAAATCAAACCCTAAACGACGACCTGGAAAGAGGGTACCTCACGATTCACGGCGAAGATGGGGCAGTGGCGGCCAATCATGTCGAACCAGAGAGTTCTAGACTGATAATCGACACCAAACGGTAAGAAAAACAACGGATTGAAAACGAAACATAGATTCAAATTCAAGTACAAACGAGCAAAACATGTAAGGATCCAGTGAGATGCAGAGACAGAAGATAAAAAGACTGACCGAGTGGTATTGACCCATCTTGCTCATCGGGACTATATCGCCGGGTCTGTAAGCTACGGCTATGGCGGGAAGAAACAGTAGCCACAAGCAGACCACATTGATAGGTCTTCTCCTTCCTCCGATCGCCATTCTTGAGCTCAATTTTCTAGCTCTGTGCTTTTACTCGACCTTCCCCGAATGGTCTCTCTCCATTGCCTTTGGGTTTTCTATTGGGCTTTTTTTTACGTTGGGCCCAATTAAATTACGACCTAATTCCTTACTATCTTATTATGAGTAACAAATTAAATGAGACTTTAATACCATAAATATGAAGGGAGATAATTTTCCAATGTAATTAATATGTTTTTGTCTCCGAATCACAGAGGAAAAACTGGAACATGTTTTTCTTCAACTTAAAAACTGGAACATAATTGGTCTCGTTTGTTTCTTTAATTATATATTTATATTCATCAGTTAAGAATTTTAATATTATTTTAGTCTGATTCAAACTCTCATGGACAATCTTTCAAAAAAAAAAAAACTCCATGACCCATGTGTGATGACTGATGAGTATCTTGTTTTTAACTACAAGATAAAAAAATTATTGAATAAAACAAAGAAACCGATAAATAAAATTTTTTTCCTTCATAAACTAAACTCCATAGAAATTAATTAATCAGAAATAATAACCCTTCCTTATCCACCTTTTAGAGTTCAAAAGTGCATTACCTAATTGATAATTGAAAAGAGTCCGCATATAGATTGGTGTTTCACAAGGTCCTCAATCAAATAGTTTTAGGACAGAGAGACCGTTTAGTATAGTACGGACTGAACAAATCAATAAAGGTTAACAAAATGTAAGCTAAGAAACTAGAGAGAACTGCTCTCAAGGTGGTGCCTAAACGCTGCTTGATTCCTTGGTGAATAATCTTTTCGTCGTGAGTAGCGTGACCAAACCTGAACTCAACAGTAACATCGGGAGGATAGACTTTAGCCAGGGACCCCTCCCTATGTCGGTCCCTAAAGCCCTGAACGTCTACCATTTCTTCTGCCAGGGCATTTACCAACCCTTGCCTTATTTTCACGCGGTTCCCCCGCAGTATCCCTTTTTTGACCCGGCCTCACATATAGGTCAAGTTGTCTCGCAAATGGGGCAGGAAGCCTCACATATGAGGCAAGATTCCCAACAGAAGGTTCGGGTCGCAGGAACCCCAACCATGGGTCTCGACCCCTGTCCCCAGGCATCACCCCGATCTTCTCTCGTTGCTCCACTTCTACCTGAGGGTTAGGTAGAGTATTTGGGGTCACGATTGCCCACCTTCCCCGAGCTGATGCAGGCTTATGCAGAGTATTCGAGGTCAAAGGCTCGAACCCATGGGGTGTATCGGTGTTGTCCCTCAGTCCGTACCATAGGACATTTCCAGCTTGTCAGGTTTGTATTCAAGGAGGGAATCATCAAACCTCTGGCACCCCGACAACTCCAAGTCACACTCGTGAACCCTGTGGCTGATCCGACCATAATTATAACATAAGTTGGGGAGACG
>JAYMSV010002142.1:0-11509 GCA_036897745.1 Erodium moschatum
CTAAACCGAAGGTTAACCCTAATGGGCCACATGGGCTGGGCCTATACAGTATATTCTAACAGAATGCATGCGAGGGGCGAGGGTCGCTGATTCCTCATTACAATTGCTCGTTGATGATTAGGTACGAATACTTTCAATCATTGGGTGAACGAACTCGACGATTCGACCAACCAGACGCACGCGTAGACCAATGAGACGATCACACATGGTCAGAAAATTTAAAAAATAACCTATATTTCTAAAGGCCAGCTGTGTTTCTCCATCTATGAATTGACAAGTTATCCCCTCCACCATTTTACCATTATCCCTGTTTTAAGCTTGCGGGGTTTGGCTCACAACTAAAACGTTAGCAAGAGAGAGGTACAGGTGTTGAGGCATCCAACACCTTTCGTTTTCTGCATCCCAATTCTCAATATATGTGTATGAGCTTCCCTTTCAGTCTCTAGTAGAACAGAACAGTGTCAGTTGAGCAAGTAACAGTGTTCTATAGTGGCAGTACTACTACTTCCAAAAGCACATACACATACACACACATGTAGTGTAGTGTAGTGTAGTGCAGTGCATTAAACGAGGAGGTCATGAAGATCAAAAGCTTTATAGATTTTAGTTTTTGCCATAAACCCATTTATTAGCTGACCACCCTTTCCTTGGGAACCCAAAGAGGAGAAAAGAGAAAAGCCTCCTCCCTCGGCTAGGGTTTTCATTATATCATCTCTTCTGTCTCTCTCTCTCTCTATCTGAGACTGAGACTGAGCCTGTGGCAGATAGAGTGCGCACGTTAGCCCCGCGTGCGCTTTCTTCTTCCTCTGTCCCAAACAGTACTGGCACTGCAGCACAATCACCAAACTCTACAGTGCGTTTTGTATTGGCTACTATTGGCCCACTTTTTATGCTCAGAAAGATCAAAGATTGGCCATTTCCAACGTTCAAGCTCTCTCTTTCTCTCAAGTTTCAATTGCTTAGGATTTTCTGCACAAAGACTGCCACTTTTCTTCTGTTCTTGCTCTTGTTGAGTTTGCTTAAAAACCGGGGGGTCCGAGAAACAAAGGGCTTTTATTAGTCTTGTTTTGTGTGTTGTTTGTTTCAGAAAGAGAGAGATAGATGGAGGGTTGTGGTGGAGCTAGTGGTGGTAATAATTACTATAACAGCATGAGTATGGGCAATATGGGCTTTGGAGACAACAACAGTAGCAGCAGCAGCAGTGGGATTGGAGGTCTCTCTTCCATGGCCAAGCTCATGCTCATGACCTCTCCTTCTTCTGCTAATAATGGTGACACCACCAACAAGAACCACCTCCTCCCTCTTCCTTGGTCTTCCACAATCAACAACAACCCTAACAACAACAACAACAACACTCTCCTCACCTCCATCAACATGAGGGACAAAATCATGTCTCACCCTCACTTCCCTAGACTCTTGGCTGCCTATGCCAATTGCCAAAAGGTCATACCCATATGTCAAGTTTTGATTTTTATCATTTTTACTACATGTTTTTACTTGTTTGTTTTGAGAAAAACAAGGGTTTTTTTTCAAAAACCCTAATCTCGAACTCTTGTTTAATGTTTTGTGTATTTTTAAGGTTTTTTGTTACAATCCTGAGTTTTTTCTTCTAGGTTGGGGCACCTCCGGAGGTGGTGGGTCGTTTGGAGGAAGCATGCGGATCTGCGGAAGCCATGGCCATGAGAGCAGGAGCATCTTCTTCTTCCTCGACAACATCAAGCTTAGGAGAAGATCCGGCTCTGGACCAGTTCATGGAGGCTTACTGTGAGATGCTCACAAAGTACCACCAAGAGCTCACCAAACCCTTCAAGGAAGCCATGATCTTTCTCTCAACAATCGAGTCTCAGTTCAAAGCTCTAACCCTCGATCATCTTCACAATGCTAACAACATCGTTTCATCTTCGGATGTTAATGTTTCTGGTGATGACCCTACGAACCCTCCTGCAATTTTATTTATTACTAAGTCCTTGATTTACCCTAACATTCTCGAATTGTTGTCATGATGGGTTCTTTTTTGAGTCCGTGATGCATGGGTTGCTTTCCCATGATATTGAAAAGTGCATACATATAGAAGAAGAAGAATAGTATATGATTATTAATATAATATGCATTGTATATATGGGTTGGAGATGATGAAGGTACTCAGGGCAACATATTCCTTGTTTGCTTGTATGGAAATGGTAGGAAACCTAGCTACATAGGTAGATCTATATCCATGCAGCTTTGATTCTCATTTATTATTGTCTTTTGTTTGCTAGCTGTACCATTTTTGTATTCCATTAATCTATTATCTTTTATCATTTTCTTGTCTGTTGTCTCCCAATTAATTGTGTATTTACAATTTGTTAGGGCATGTTCCCCCCTTACATGACGGGAGGAGGGGCCAAATAGGTCTGAGTAATTAATGATATTTTATTTATATCAGCTTCTTAATATGGAGTTTGGGAAGTATCCGGGAAGTTCAGTTGCCATTTTAATAACCTAATCCATAAGAACCTAGTCATACATCAAAGAAAAACTATAATCCATGTCCACTCAAGTTAATATCTCTTGATATTAGGTCTGTGATTGGTTCTATTATGTCCTAATCTCCCTTCAACGAGTATATAAAACCTTTAACTTGCTATTACTTGGAACATTAAATGCCACTTAGGTATCCTTAAGTATGCACTTTTCTCAATCAACCATACGTAAGTTTGAAACGCCTTCAACAACCCCTCTAAGTCTTTTTGTCATTTCACACCCATAATTAGATAAAATTGTGGTAAAATGAGACTATAAAAACTTACGGGGATTGTCAACAACATTTTGAACTTAGGAATAGTTAGTTGAGAAAGGTGCATGCTTAGAGGTAGCTGGTTGAGGTTATCCCTTCATTCTGTTCTCAGCAATCTAGTACTATCTTATTTTGATTCTAGTATCTAGTTAATTGACAGAGTAAGTGAAATTTTTGTATGATTTGACACATTTTTTTCCTCAGCCTCACAAGTTTATCTCATACATAAAATAATGTCTACAGATACCTAGGACTGTAAACATGGTTTCTCAGAATTGTTTTTTCAGTGAATATTCAAGGAATCTAACTCTACAAGTGTAGTAGGTGTGCAGAAATTGCATGAGATCATGTTTGGTGTGGAGCTTACCTTGTTTGTTGAACCTGAAATTGCTATGACATGCCCTAGTGATAATAAGTTCATATCATTTCGTCATTACCTTTCTGCTTGCTAAGATATGTAGCTTTGTTATCATTTGCTTATGCTCCTAAGCTATATATTAAGAAGGTATCACATACTTACCAAGTAAGTCCATTCTCTATTTGTGTTCTGTTTTGGAGAAAGGTTGATATATTTACTAATATTGTGGAAGAATGATGTCTCATTTTCAGTTTCACAATGTGTTGTCTTTAACCATGAAATAAAAACATTATTTACGAAAAAAAAGGAAATGAAGAAACGGTGTACCCTTTTTGTGTGTCGAAGGGTTTATATTAATCCTTCATGTTCCGTCTATGTATTTGTACTTTTCTCGTGAATGTAAATGGGAATGAAACTAATTTGGAGAAGAGGAAGTGCATGGTCTACTTTGTATCTAATAATCAAGGTTTTATTTAAATGGCTTGTAGTTAAATACAATACTACATTGGTAATGAAGTCTTTGTGTTTGTTGCTTCGAGATTTGATTGTCTGATTTATCCACATATATTGATTTTGTTACAGCTGGGCGTAACGGATCTTCCTCTGAAGAAGCTGATGGTACCGACAATTTCATAGATCCTCAAGCCGAAGACAAGGAACTCAAAGGTCAGCTCCTACGGAGGTACAGTGGATACCTGGGCCGCCTCAAGCAGGACTTCTTGAAGAAGAAGAAGAAAGGCAAGCTGCCAAAGGAAGCCCGACAGCAGTTGCTCGAGTGGTGGAGTAGACATTACAAATGGCCTTACCCATCGGTATAATACATTCTCACTCAACTCCTTGTTTTTCGGAAATGTTTATAGGTTTAGCTTATCTAGATTTATAACCTCCGTTACACTATCTGCAGGAAGCACAGAAGCTGGCCCTGGCAGAATCGACGGGGCTCGACCAGAAGCAGATAAATAACTGGTTCATCAACCAGAGGAAGCGCCATTGGAAGCCATCCGAGGACATGCAGCTGGTGGTGATGGATGCAGCCCATAACCCGCACTACTTCATGGACACTGTCATGGGGAATCCGTATCCCATGGATTTCATGCCTACTCCGACGCTCCTTTGATCCTCAACGTAAAAGCTTGTCATGAGTTTCCCAATCTTTATGTAGTACTAGCGTCGGAACTTATATTGTCCTGGTACGTATATATTTGAAGAACACTGTTCATCAGTAACTGAACTTAGTATCTCTCACTGGCTATATTCTGATGTGTAACATAATTATATACACTACTCTTCAATGCCTATATATTAGTATTCTGATCACTACCTTATTTGTTGTCTGAAATTATAGCTTGTGGCATTAACTGAGGTCCGTGTTCAATCCCTTTCAGTGCTCAAGTTCCACACTCTAATATTTTGCATGTGTGGCTGCTGTGATATTATCAATGTAGTGAGTTTTCATGAACAAGGAAATGGAAATTTTATATTGTGACAATGCCGGTTAAATTGGTGATGAGGAGCTCTTCACGGTCTCACATTTTCTTGAAGTCTTGGGGTTCCGGGGGGTTAGACCATGGAAAACGGGCATTTGTGGGAGTGATGATTATGTTAGGTTGAAGGGTAATATTCGATCAATCTAGATTATGTTTTGAATTCGCCCGTTTATTGGACTTACTAGATAGTGAAGATAATTTCTATACATGACTAATATAGCAACAAAGGTTGTTAATATCATAGAGTATAGTTCAAAAATCAACTATGTAGTTTGTCAAAAAGAAATCAACTTTGTAGTGTCACACTGCTAGTGTGAATTATGTATATTTTTTATTTTTAAAATGATCAAATATAAATAATTACACATATATGTTTTTTTTAAAAGAAGATTATGATAAATTGAATAGGGTCGATAGAAAATGAGGTATAATTTTCACTTTTGTCGGGTGGTCTGAATTTAGGATTTATTCTTTCAAAAAAGAAGAATTTAGGATTTATGGATAGTCAAATGTGGTGTACAAATTCGAAAAAATTCAGACAAGCAGATAAAAAAAAGGTAGATTCATTGACCCATGACCATGAGACATTAACTACAGTTACTACAATTACCACACGTTGTTTCATTTTCATCCGAACAAAACCCATGTTGTCTCTCTCCCCCTTCCTCCTGCTGTGTTGGGTCTAGGCAAACTTTTATTTTTTCCCCTCTTCCAGAGACAGCCATAGCTAGGGTTTCTACTCTGCTTCCAATCTCACATTTCACTCTCTCTCCTCTCCGCTCGTCACCAGCTCCCGATCCCATTTCATGGCCAAGACTAAACCTGGAAAGAAAGACCTCGACTCCTACTCCATCAAAGGCACCAACAAAGTCGTCAGGCGTATGCTCTCTCCGCTTTCTCTCTCTAAAAGTTCATAAATTTATGCTGATTGTGAAAACCCAGTTCCTCATTTTGTTTAATTTTGACCCTCAGTGCCCGAAATTTCTAATCTTTACTTGTTGTGTGTGTGTTTCTGGGTGTGAGACTGAGAGGGACCAATTTGGTTGTGGTTTGGGTTTTGTTTGTGTGTGGCAGCTGGAGATTGCGTGTTGATGCGACCTTCGGATTCCGACAAGCCCCCGTATGTGGCCCGTGTGGAGAAGATCGAAGCCGATCATCGGAACAACATTAAGGTTCGTGTCCAGTGGTATTACTGGCCGGAAGAGTCGATCGGTGGTCGGAGGCAGTTCCACGGGGCTAAGGAGCTCTTCTTGTCGGACCATTATGATGTGCAGAGTGCCCATACCATTGAAGGGAAGTGTATAGTCCACTCCTTCAAGAACTACACCAAGCTTGAGAATGTTGGGGCTGAGGATTACTTTTGTAGGTTCGAGTACAAGGCTTCAACCGGAGGTTTTACACCTGACCGAGTTGCCGTGTGAGTTTATCATTGTCTGAATTTATGATATGGGAATTTGGTGTTTTTGTTTTTGTAAGCAATTGACTTCAAAATGATGAATTTTGGGTTTTTGGTTCTGAAGGTATTGCAAGTGTGAAATGCCCTACAACCCTGACGACCTCATGGTGCAATGTGACGGTTGCAAGGACTGGTAATCTAACTTTGACATTAGTTATATTAGCTTCGGAGGTGCTACATTTGCAATTAATGGATGCTGTTTTAGTTGGATAGATTCCATATCATTGGTTATGTGCTGAGTTCAATCTCGATTGCGTTTACTAACTTCACTGAAATCGGGGTCTACTTTATAAAATTATTTGAATGAGCCTTTTTACCATGTCTAGCTTGAAGTCTGTAGATGTCAGGTTTGAGGTGTTTGTATCTGATTCAGGTAAGTGTCTAATAGTTTTAAAAGAAAAAAATAAACAAGTTTGGTGGTGTTTCGTGAATCAATAATTATTGAAGTGACTTTTGTATGTTAGTGGCTCGCCATAAGAAATTTTATTGTTCATGCATAATTTGTCCTGCAGACCTCTTAAATTCCAGATTAGTTTGATAACGGCTTTATCGGAGTTTGGATGCAATGAATGTGTGGAGATTGTTATTGTTGGGATTTATTTTGATTCATAACGGCCAGTCAAACTCATTAGACGATCTCCCTCCCCTCCTAAAGTAGCAAGATTTTAATTGTCATTTATAAAAGTGGGATGTATAATCCATTTCCTTTTCTCTTAAGCTAACGGTTTCCTTATAGGAAGTGCAAAACAGATTTGGTAGGTCATGTATCTATTCAGTCGTTTTTAAACTATAGCCTCTTCATGAGTTAACCTTTATAACGTTTTACAAGATTTTAAACTTGGAGAAGCACTGAAAATTAATTACTGACCGTAATTGTGAGGTGTATCTATTTGACATTCTGATCATTAAGCGTGAAAGTGAAGAGAATCAAAGTAGATAGACAATATCAGTAGAAAGATCATGAAAATTGGACTATAGAGTTCTAAAAAATTAAATTGTAGATGGAAATACTATGGCCATGAAATGTATACCAGCATGCTTGGACTTAATTTGCTTTTCATTTAAGGCTAAAGAAACTAGGTTTGTGTTATCACCCCCTGTAATAGGTTTGCGTATTAACAATGATGATTCCTGAAATCTAGATTACAGGCCTGACTTTTAGGTTTTAATTTTTTGCACACTTACGGTATTTATTTAAGAAAGACATTTCAAAATGCATTTCATTTGGTTTACCTTGAACTTGTGTTTTGCCATTTGCGGCTCTCTTGAGTTGAGTGATACAGTACAAGGAATAGTATGCATGTAATAGTTCTACAATCTCAATGATTGGTGAGGATGTTCAAAAGATAACTAGAAAAGGCAACTTAGAAGTAATTCGTATTCTTAGTTTATTCCCTTTTGCTTATGGTATTTGCTATTCGTATTTGTTTCCTATTTAATGTAGAATTAGTCCCTATACAAAGGGGTTTTGTCATTATATTATAACAACAAGAGTTCATCGATAAAGTATTAAGCTTTGAGTTTTACATGGAGAAGAAAGAAAATGTTTAGTTTATTTAAACGTTGATATTATTACACAAACATCCACTTCAAGACGCTTATAACGTGGAATCTATATATGACTTTGAATAAGAATTTCGTTTCACTCTGTAAAACATGTGTAGGTTTCATCCTTCTTGTATGGGTATGACTATTGAAGAAGCAAAAAAGTTGGAACACTTTTTATGTTCCGACTGTTCGTCTGAAGATGATGCTAAAAGATCCTCAAATCCATTCCCAGTATCACCATCCCTTGAAGCTGAGGTGAGTACTCTTGATTCCCGTTCCCTCTACCTGCATTCATTTGTCGTCATATTGTTAAGAGTAGTAACATCCAACTGATAACTGTCTAATATAGGAATACTTACATTTGAAAGATTGTATACAAAATGTGTTGTTCTGTTATGCATTATTAGACTAGTAAGATTGCCTGCCTACATGGAAGTGCTCATTGTAATTGCAAAGGTGCTTGTGTGTAATATGATAAAATTGTCGTATTAGTTGTTATGAAATAATTTTGGAAGCCTTGGTTTGGTTTTCGTTTTTGTAGGTGGAGCCAAAGCGCAGGAAGAGGTAAGTGGCGGATCGATCATGATACACAAATGAGGAGGAACCGATTTTCTTGCACATAAGAGGCAGTTGTGTTGCTGTTGTGGAATGGTACAGTGCATAGAAGAAACTTAAGCATGGACAAACCAGAGGTTTTTCTTAATTCACTGTGGCTGTTGTTTGTGTGCTAGATAGACTGTGTTGAGTAATGCTTGTTGACTTGTACACTGCAGAAGATCATACATTTATCTTATTTATGTGTGAAACCCATGTAAACAAAACTAAATGTTTAGTAGAAATCGGGTTCATTACCGTCTCCTTGCTGCAAATGGTGTTGAGTAAGACATGGATGGTTGGCAATGGCAGCAGATTACATATGGTTGAAGCCATTACGTTCTTGTCATCATCTCCTACATTTGAATTGATGTTTCCGGGAAGGTAGTGTCCTGTCAGAAATAAAAGTGGAAATAACCTGATCCTAACTGTGCTTCAACTAGGCTACATTGGTTACAAACTCAACTGTTAGAGCATCTCCAATAGGGCGGTGCAGGCAAAATGTCAAGGTGTGTGTTGCGGTGACGGTGCATGCACTCGACACATTGGTGTCATCTCATGCCGTGGTCTCATACGATTCCTACGCCTTGAGATAGATGTAAGAAAATAACTCTGTTGTACAACCATCTCTGACTTTCTCGTCTCCCCACACAGTGAGATAATGTGATTCCTACTGCTAGGAGAGTACTCCTCCATGCCGTGGTGACGTGAGGCAGTGATAGCTCTTTTTTGCTCCCAAACTCTAGCTGAAACGACGTACCTTGGTCTCCATGTCGTGGAGCTCTCTTCTCCTTTACGCCGTGGGGAAACAGTGTCAAACAACAACTTGGAGTCCAATAATTTATGCGTTCTTCGCGCTAGAGCTCCATCCTGAAGATCATGCTCCATATACGCTATGCTTGAGCTTCAACTCCATGATCTGGGTCAACACCATGCTACAAAATACAAAAAAGCTAGAGTGGATCAAAAATGAAAAGGAAAATAAATGTGTCCAAATATGCTTTTCTATGGCTAAAACATGTCTAAATAGCGAGTTTATGTGTTAAATTACACCAATGAGATGTGTCTCATCTATAGGTTCTAACAATTGCATCTTTTGTCTGAGAAGAAATGGGAAAATGTGAGCTCATTTTGATAGGCTCGAAATGGAGTCTGGACTTTAGAAGGACTCTCAGAGGTTGGAAAAGCGATTTAATATCTGTATTCTTGAGCTTGGTGCAAAGACTGAAGCCCACTTTGGGTGAGGAAGACAAAATGCTTTGGGTGTGTGATGAAAAAGGGTTTTTGGTAAGCAACATATTTCGAGTGCTTAAGACGCAAGTAGCATCAAAGCTTGGTCTTCTGTTTTTATGATTCCCCGAAATCCCACCAAAGATCTATGCCTTCTCTTCGCTTGGGTGTCACGATACCATTCCTACCAAATGCTTCCTAGACAAGAGGAGTGTTCAGATCCCCATTCAACAAAGCCTCTTTTTCTTTTGGTTTGTGATTTGAGCTTTGAAGACTGTAATCATCTATTCATTCTCTGTGAAATCAGTTGGAAGGTTAGGTATAAGGTGTCGAGCTGATGAAGTTTAAGTTGGTCCTTCCCACCATATGTGTGGATCATTTTCTCCTCTCTAGTACCAAGTTTTGCAGGAAGAGATGGGAGAATTTGGCGTCCTTGATGGTCTGGGTATTATGGCTCGCCAGGAACGACTCAATTCATGAACGAGATGGTCAGCATAGATTTGATGGTGATGAAGATCCAAGCATACTTGTTAAGTCTCGAAAGAGTCGCGACTCCTTCCCTCTCATCTTTCTCGGTGATTGAGCGACAACATTCACCTTTTTCGTGCTAAGAAAGGTGTAAATGTGGATGTTTAGGTTGTACTTAGTACTAGATCGAGACGTTAGACTGTTGTTTGATTACTTTAGCCTAGTCCTGAGTCTTGATCGTCCTATACTTTGCTTGTTTTCCATGCTATCTCGAGCCTAGTTCATATTTTGTAGTGCAGATTTCATCAGTTGGTGAAATGCCAGATATTGTATCTTTGAAATTGTATTTTATAAGTCTTCTCCTCTTCTCCAAAGTGTGCATTTGGATTGAAATATAAAATCTCCCATTATTATATGTGACACCACAAAACATGTCACTTCTGAGTGTTTATTAGCACACTCTGAGCATGTGTCGTCTATTATTCTCATTGAGGCTAGAAAGAGGAAATATATTTCTCTCCTTTTTTTATCTTAACTAATACAAATGGACTTGCAATACATTAACATGATGAAGGCTAATAGGTAGACTTAACGTGATTTTTCAGAATTATGAAATTTAAACGTGATTGAAATTTCATTAAATTTAATAAAGGGCCATTACATTGTAAACTACGTATGCCAAACGTGCTCGATGATGTCTTCTTTTAATAAGTTATGAGGATGGTGATCGTGAATCCTATTGTTGTTTGTAAGTATGATGTGAGTTGGGACGGGCGTGCCCTGATTGAATCTTGGTACGGGTGGGCTATCAACTTCATATATTATAACCTTTATATGTAAGGCGTTATGCCCCTACAATCATATTGTGCATGATAACACACGCTTTCACGTCTATACCAAGTGATGAGGGTTTCCATACTTAGGTAGGACGAGTGATATTGTGAAAGCGAGCTTTGAGGACCCCAAATGCTCGTTTCACATCCTAATGTAATATTTTTTCGGGTGGAGAGAGTCACGGAGTGAGTTCATAACTCTATCAAACAACCTTTGATCCGAAGGGATTGATTCATGATACCATCTTTAACCGAACGTTCAAGTCGCTGCTTGTGCACATTATCGTTGGCGAGAAACTCCAAAATTGGTTCTTTAGAGAAGTTTGGCATTGAAACAAGGAATGACAAGATTCAAAAATATTGGGGAAAGAAGAGTGTAGGAGAGATAAATGATTGATGAACGAGCAAAATATCTAAATTTATGGGATTTTAGGGTCAAATTTGAGTCCAGATAGTGTTAATTAGGCCATGCAACTTGATGTTTCCCGAGAAATTTTGATTTTTTTTCAGAAGCCAACCATTGACAAGTCTGATTATAGTTGTTGATGCGTCGATTTTCAAGGGCGTTAACATCTGTGCCGCATGCAGAAACGCTAAGTTTTCGTCAAAGGAAACGCGTGGCACACCTTTTTCGGCGTTTTGAAAATGTCAACAACAAGACGTCGCCCCCAATACTCCTACTCTGACACTCGGGGTGTGATGTCTGAGAGTTTGCCTCTTTTAAATTTAAGCATTCTTTTGTCATAGGAGAGAGGATAA
>JAYMSV010002143.1:0-11509 GCA_036897745.1 Erodium moschatum
GGGGCGGCCCATTGGTTAGTTCGGGAAGCCCGTTCTGTGTCTGTTCTGTCGTGGTCCGGTCTCATTATCCCGGATGTACTTGGATGTATTTTACGACAATTTAAATAAATCTACAATCCACGTTTCAAAAAGTATATCAATGGGGATCGTATAAGAAAATTGGCATTAATTAAGGTGATAAAATATTAAGTCATTTTTTTATAACATGAGACACAAAATAATTGATAGAACCATTGAAACCCGCAAGACAACAGCGAAGAAAATGCTAACAAGCAACACAGAAGCACTGATTAGCAGAAGAGGCATGGGCAATTTGGTAATAAAAGAAATTGGAAACACATGTATTTTTGTATCTTTATCATGTTTCGGACAAATTTGTATTGAGACACGGCCTAAATTGCTAATATTGTTTTGTTGTCATCGATTCCGTTATTTTTGCCGCCATCTCACGGAAATTAACTGCCACTCTTCACATGTTTCAATCTCTCAATCCCTCTTCATCTTCTTCCCCAATTCTTCTTGTTCATAGGGTTTTCTCGATTTTGCTTCCGAATCAACTCGACACTCACTGACTGTCTCACTCACACCACACTACAGGTAAAGTTCTGAGTTTATTTTTCTGGGTTGCTTTCTCAGCCTTGTTTGGTGGGGAGGAAAATTTTTGGGTCTGCATTTTGCTTACTTTGGTCTAATGTCTATTCCTCAAGATTGTACTGCTTAATGGGTTATCTATAGTTTTTACGTTTTGATGCTATTTTGGTTTGATTTCTGTGTATGATGAACACATGGGTGTGTGTGTTTGAAATTTGATTTTACAGATTTGGAACAATGGGTTTACTAGTTTTTCCCCCATTAGATTCGAACATATGTTTCCTGATTCACACATTTTGTTTTCCCCCAAATTTATCATAATCTTCATCTCATCTCATCTCACCAATCTGTGAATGTATGAAATTGTTATGTATTGGTTGTGGACTTGCAAAAAAGTTGGGGATTATTGCATCGAAATGGTATTATGATCTTGTATCATGATAGAAATGGAAACTCTGGAGGAGATGAAAGTAACCTGGTTGCGAGAAGTATAGATGTTTCTGCTTTTAATTGGCAATGTAGGAGGATTTTGGTACTCATTAAGGTTGATTGGCAATCTAGGAATCAAGTGATATTCTTCAAGAATACGAAATGGCGGGTCTTCAAGAAATGATGGCTTCGGCTGCTATTAATCTTCCGAGTGCGCTTGGATTCCTTGTGGCCTTTGCCGTGTTAAGACTACAACCAGTGAATGATAGAGTTTACTTCCCGAAATGGTACCTCAAGGGGATAAGGAACAGCCCAACGTACTCTGGAGGACAAGTAAACAAATTTGTAAACTTTGACTGCAGTACGTACCTTAAGTTTTGGAAATGGATGCCTGCGGCATTGAAAATGCCAGAACCCGAGCTCGTTGATCATGCAGGGATTGACTCTGCAGTGTACATTCGGATATATCTTCTTGGGTTAGAGTCTTTCCTTTCCTTTTTACATGATTGCTCTCTCAAGATTTATTGCATTTTCCATGGCATATTGTTTATTCTACACTGATTATAGACTAAATTGATATGCAGCTTGAAAATATTTGTTCCGCTAACCATGCTTGCTCTTGTGGTTTTGGTGCCGGTAAATTGGACCGCGAAAGCTTTGGAAAACCTTAAAGATGTAGAATTCAGTAGTGTTGACAAACTCTCCATATCTAATGTGGAAGCGGGATCTATCAGGTCAGAAATGCTTAGCCCTTTTCCTTGTATTCTTCTCCCGTTTCTGATGTTCTTAATAATCTGTCATAGTTTGACTGTCATTTTGTGGAGGGATATAAAGATCAATGGTTAAAGTTACTTGGGATCAATATAAAGTTCTCAAATTTCGTTTTGACTCATACTAATGCATTGTTTATTTTGCTTATTTATGGAACTTTATCAGAACACAGTATAAAAAGTTTGACATGTAGACTAGTCAGTCTTAGAATGTAGATTTTTCAGTCCTGCAATTCCTTAGTTTGGCCTTGTTAGAAAATTTTAAATTGAAATTGTCTATTTCGTAGCAATATTGAATACTATCTTGTATTGCCATGAAAAGTCCTCCTTATATCCTCTTTCAGGTTTTTAGCACACGTAATTGTGTCATATATCTTCTTATTTTGGTCAACCTATGTGCTATATATGGAATACAAGACAATAACTACCATGAGGCTGCGATATTTGGCAGCTGCAAAGAGACGGCCAGATCAGTTCACTGTAAGCTCATTGAATCTCTTACATGATCTGTTGTTAAGTGCTTCATTATCTCATTGAAGTCATGTTGTTTTGTATTAAAATTTATCAAGCCTACCATCATGATTTTGTCACAAACAATATTTATTTCACTCTGTTGTCTGAAAAACTCCTATCTTTCTTCAGGTTCTTGTAAAAAATGTCCCTCCGGATCCTGATGAGTCTACCAGCGAACATGTGGAACATTTCTTCTGTGTGAATCATCCTGATCATTATCTCCTTCATCAGGTATTCATCTTCCAAGTCTTTGTTGATCTATCGCTATAACTTAAGTTTTTACTTTATTTTATTGGTGAAGTGCAATATAGTTTTAAATAGGTTTCATTCTGAACCACTAGGTTGTATATAATGCAAATGATCTTGCTAAGTTGGTTACAACCAAGAAGAGTTTGGAGAACTGGGCAACCTACTACAAAAACAAATATGAAAGATATCCTAACACAAGGCCGATGACAAGGGTACATATCTTTCACACATTTTGCTTTTGCTTCATTCTGAACGAGATAATATTTTATATTGTTTGATGTGTACTATTCAGTACTCCTGTATGACTCGGAGTTCGACTCATTTCCTTGTGTATAGACTGGTTTGTTGGGTCTTGTGGGAGCTCAAGTGGATGCAATTGACTACTATACTGCTGAGATTGAGAGGTTAAGTGCAGAAGTAAGTTGTAAATAGTTAGTATACAATTGAAATGCATAAGAGTAGTTGTTTTTCAAGTATAACAATGATACATTGATGCAGGAAGAAAAAGAAAGAGAGAGGGTCATTAGCAATCCAAACTTCATAATTCCAGCAGCTTTTGTTTCATTCAGAACGAGATGGGCTGCAGCTGTGTGTGCACAAACTCAGCAATCAAGTAACCCCACGCTTTGGCTGACAGGATGGGCACCCGAACCTCGCGATGTTTGTTGGGAGAATCTCTCAATACCTTATGTTGAACTCACCATCCGGAGATTGCTAATGGCTGTTGCTCAATTCTTTCTTACCTTTTTCTTTATGATTCCCATAGGATTTGTTCAGTCTCTAGCCAACATTGAGCAGATTAAGGGCGTTTTTCCTTTCTTGAAGCCCGTCATAGACAAGTAGATACCTGCCCAATATGCTTGATGATTTAATATTGTTTGGAGTTGCACATTTGACTAAAAAGTTTTGGTGCAGAGAAGGTGTTAAGAATGCGGTTCAAGGAATTCTTCCCGGTATTGCATTGAAGTTATTCTTAATTATTCTTCCAACTATTCTGATGATGATGTCCAAAATAGAAGGGTACCCGTCACTCTCAGCCTTGGACAGGAGATCAGCTTCCAAGTATCATTTGTTCCTACTGGTCAATGTATTTTTTGGCAGTATTGCTGCAGGAACAGCATTTCAGCAGCTTCGTACTTTTCTCAATAAGCCTCCTTCCGAGTATGCTGCAATTTCCTAAGAATGATTTGTCCTGAAACTCAGTAACCATTGATCTTATTTACGTGCTGCTCTTGTAGGCTTCCTAAGATTATTGGTGTGTCCATTCCTATGAAAGCCACATTCTTCATTACTTATATAATGGTTGATGGATGGAGTGGAATTGCTGCGGAGATTCTCAGATTGGCTCCCCTACTTATATTCCACCTGAAGAACACATTTTTGGTGAAGACAGACGACGACAGAGAGCAAGCAATGGATCCCGGTAGCTTGGACTTTCCTACATACGAGCCTCGAATACAGCTCTACTTCTTGATGGGTTTTGTGTATGCTGTTGTCACACCCATACTACTCCCCTTCATTGTCGTCTTCTTTGCCTTCGCCTATCTTGTTTTCAGGCATCAGGTAGTATTGTCTCAAATCATAAGACATCTCTTTTTGTCACAACCTGCAATAAAATGATATGTTACTCATCATTTCATTAGCTGCTTCTTATTCTTCTTCAAAGGTGATCAATGTGTATGACCAGAAGTACGAAAGCGGGGCAACTTTCTGGCCAGATGTGCAGCGCAGAATCATTATTGGTATGATAATATCTCAGCTTCTCCTCATGGGACTGCTGAGCACCAAAGGCGCTTCATATTCCACATCCGCCCTCATTGCACAACCCATCTACATGATGTGGTTCCACATCTTCTGCAAGGGGCGTTTCGAATCAGCATTTGTCAAATTTCCTTTACAGGTTAGGTTGCTCATCCTCTTACTAGTACTAGTACTAGTGCTTGACTTGACAATCATCGTTTTAAGTTTACGGGGAATTTCAGGATGCAATGGTTAAGGATACTGTGGAGTTGGCCAAGGAACCGAAGCTGAACTTGAGAGTGTATCTCCAGGATGCTTACGTGCATCCGGTGTTCAAGGGAAGTGGGATGAGCAAGCCTATGGTTGATGAGGAAGAGAGCAATCAACTTGTTGCTACAAGGAGGTCTTATGTCAGTAGCAGATATGTTTCAGACTCTGAGGCTCCTCCTCAATAATCTTTCTTGTCTGTTTTTAGCTTCCTTTAGTTTCATGCATGTCTGTTTCTGTTTCCTATGCTTCTAAAAATGTGTATTTTTATGGATATGCAAATTTATCAAGTAGAAATAAATTCACTAAATTTGATGATATTATATTATGAAAATCCTTGTTTTAACCCAACAAAAAAGAGTTGAGATTTTAACATTTGAATGAAGTAGTTAAATCTGAAATAATTCAAAATAATTTTTGTGCTAATAAATCCAAAAACATGGAGGGTCCACGTCACATGTGATCCTCAAGAGCAAAACAGTCGGACGGTCATGATTTATTTGGTTGCTTCCCATCAAAATTTGCAAAAAAAACTTTGATCAGTCTATTTTCTTTTTCATTTCATTTGTACAAAAACACACAGACCCATAGCTTCAGTTTCTTATGGACTACTTCTCATGGAACTTGGGTCAGATTGCAGTTCCCAATCGTGATGTGAGTTTAACTTTCATCCATGTTGCTTGATTTTGTGCTTTTCTCAACTGGGTATTACTCAATTTTCAATTTTTATTTTAGTTGTTTGTTGATCAGCTGATATAATTTTTGGGTTATCATGTGGATTTGTATGAACAAAAGGGTCTACTCAAAAAATGATTTTTGGCTAATGGGTGTTTGTTTCTGAACTTAGAGAGTTGTTCTGTGTTTTGGTAGGTCTCATTTGTATGAACAACATGATCTCATAGAAATTGTGATGATCTCAGTGACATATTAATCAACAATTTTGTAAGTGAAGTTGCTAGTTTTGATTAATAGGAATTGAATTGCATTGTCTTGTTAGAATCAATCTGAAATCAGTACAATTTTGGATATCAACAAATAATCTGGAAAGATCATGACTTATCATGGATACATTGTAGCTTAGAGAGAATTTGTGGGTTTGACTTCCTTTAAACTCGCCAGGCAATCGTCCCCTCCCTGCTCGAGATTGGCAGCAAAATATGGCAACATTCCCACCTTCACTTGCAATTCATGCCTTAAATCTCCAGTATAGAGCCACATGTTCCTCTAATGTTACCCCTTTTCATACACATGGTCTTGAGAGAGTTGATGTAGAAAGAAAGCTCTTCTGTGCACAAAATGCCATGAGTTGTCCTCACGGAGTCTTAGTATTCGCTACATCACGAGCATCCACAGAGCTCGCAGAACAGTTATCCACTACTACTACTGCTGAAGCAGATGAGCAACATAAGGCCTCAACATATGTATTCAGGACAGAAATTGGCGGTCTGGTGAAGGTTTCTATCACAAAGGAAAATACCAAGTTTGCAGTGTGTATTGAGGTTTCTTCCTTCCAGATACATGGTCTTGACGATGGATTGCTCATGAGTTGGGGTGTTTACAGGAATGATTCCTCGCGTTTCATGCCCGGGGACTTTCGGAGTTCAGCTTCAAATGTCAGAGTCAAGCCTGTAGAAACTCCTTTTAAACAGACTTCTTTGGGGGAACTTCATTCTTGAGCTCTACTTTCAAGTAAAGCACAACCCGTTCTATCTCTCATTTTCACTGAAATCTCCATCGACTTGCTCACAAGTGAAGAATCATACAAGGGCTAATTTTGTTGTGCCAGTTGGTTTCAGCCCAGGCTCTCCGACCCCTTTGGGGCTCTCCTTCTGCAAGGATGGTTCTGTGAACTTCGCTGTGTTTGCAAATAGTGCAGAAAGTGTGCATCTTTGCTTGTACAAAGAAACTTCAGCAGATGCGCCCGCCTTAGAGCTTGATCTGGATCCTTATATCAATCGGTCTGGTGACACTTGGCATGCCTCAATCCGAAATGCCTCAGCCTTTTCAAGCTACGGGTTTCGTTGCAAGGGAGATAGACATAACACAGCACACATTCTCTTGGATCCTTATGCTAAACTTGTCAGACATGTTGGTCCTGGTTTGGCTCTTGGACAATTGTGCAAGGAGCCTCCTTTCGACTGGACAGGTGACGTTCGTCCCAATTTACCCATCGAGAGACTGATGGTGTATAGGCTGAATGTGACGGGTTTTACCAAGCACAAGTCCAGCAAGCTTCCTTGTGATATAGCAGGGACTTTCTTTGGTGTGATTGAGAAACTGCATTACCTTGAAGATCTTGGGATCAATGATGTACTGTTAGAACCAATATTCCCATTTGACGAGGAGAAAGGACGATATTTCCCTTGCAATTTATTCTCTCCCATGAACATATACGGGCCTGCGGGTGAACCCGTCTCTGCTAGCAACTCCATGAAGGAGATGGTAAAGAAACTGCATGCCAATAACATAGAGGTTCTTCTTGAAAAAGTTTTCACGCATAGTCAAGGAATCGATGACTTGTCTTACAATGTGAAAGGAGAAGTGTATGATGAAGAAGCCTCGAGTTGTAACTATCCCATTGTGCAGAGAATGATTTTAGATAGTCTTCGGCACTGGGTGACTGAGTACCACATAAATGGTTTCTGTTTCATGGACGCTTCCTCGTTGTTGTGAGGGCCTCCCAGTGAGTACTTGCCTCGCCCTCCACTCGTCGAAGCCATTGCCTTTGATCCAATTCTCGCAAAATCCAAGATGGTTGCAGATTTCTGGGATCCACATGAATTGATGGAGAAACAAACCCGCTTTCCTCACTGGAAGAGATGGGCAGAAATGAACAGTAGCTTCTGCGTTGATGTGAGGAACTTTATGAGGGGTGAAGCTCTAGTGAGTGACTTTGCAACTCGGCTTTGTGGGAGTGGAGACATTTTCTCAGATGGGAGAGGGCCAGCCTTCTCTTTCAACTTCATCGCCAGGAACTTTGGCCTTCCTCTCATGGACTTGGTGAGCTATAACAACAGCAAGATGGCTTCAGAGAATAAGCCTACTGTTCTTCAGGCAAGGCTTAGGCAAGTTCGTAACTTTCTGTTTACACTGTATGTTTCGTTGGGTGTTCCTGTACTAAACATGGGAGATGAGTGTGACCAATCTTCTGGGGAGTCAGGTGATCGCAAACCTTTAGACTGGAAAGCTCGTAAATCTGGTTTTGGGCTTCAGATCACACAGTTCATCTCGTTTTAACTTCACTTAGAGTGCGGAGAAGTGACCTTCTTCAAAAGAGGAACTTCTTGGATCAACAAAGCATTCTCTGGCATGAAAGTAACCAGTCAGCACCAAGATGGCAAGACCCCAGTTGCAAATTCCTTGCCATGACATTGAAGGCTGATGCAGCAGAAAGTCAAGGAAGCAACACAGCTTCAGATATAAGGAGTGATCTTTTTATAGTCTTCAATGCAGGTGATCAGGCTGAGACTGTGATTCTGCCTCAGCTTCAGGAGGGAATGGCATGGTGCAGATTGGTTGATACGACTCTTCCCTTCCCGGGGTTTTTCTCAACCGATGGTGAGCTCGTGGCAGAGCTGATCACTCCCTATGAAGTCAAAGCTCAGAGTTGCGCTCTCTTTGAAGCCATAAGCTGTACCGATTGAACACTCTTCCTCGATAGCCAAGGTTGTAAATAAGAACAAAAGGGTTAGTTCACATGTTGTAGAATGAATGTTGTAATAATGGTTTGCACTTTGTAGTGTGTAGCAAACCTGATCTTTGGCCCTGTCTATGTCCATCGCGCTTATTTGAATAACATTCTTTTTGACCTTTCACGTTTCCGCTACTGTTGATGATATATATAACTCGAGAAAATAGCGGATTCAACTTCTAATTTTATATCTAATTGTGGGCACAACATACAAGTTTTCATCCATAGTTCTGCAATCTCCGAAACTAGAATGGCTATGTCTCTCTCTATCTCACAGACACACAGTGACAGTATGACTACCATTGCAAATTAACAGCAAGTTCTAGCAGAGCTTCTACTTGTCTTATAGCTTGTTTTTTCTCCTGCTGCTTCAACCTGCTCGCGACAGATTCGGGATCAAACCCTTGCGCGCTTGTTGCTTTGCTTTGCTCAGCCCGAACCTCTTCCAATAACGCAGCAACCTCTGTGACAAAATCTCCCCTAAACAGAATATCATCTTCTTCATCATCTTCAAGTGGTGGTGGTATTGGGCCTTCATGCTGAAGCAAGGAAATAGTTAGACATTGCGAATGCCCCATTTCACTTATGTATATAAATGAAACATGTGTGACATTGCATACACAATTCAAATCATAAACCGCTATTTGCAGCATACCTTATCAATGTCAAACCCTGGGGGAACCAGAAGGCTAAAGGGGTCCTCCCGAGGAAAGGTTTCAACCATGCGATTCTTGCATTCCTTTAGCCATTCATCATCATTAAACCCGTCATGCATGATCAAGAGATCATTGAGCAGTCTCATCGCAGGAGAAGCCTCTCGTTTTAGAATCTCAGTCTAAAGAGTTAGAGGGAATATTAGATCTTTGTCCAATTTACATAACAAAGCAAAGGAGAAGAAACAATCTATTGAGTACATATTGACAAGATTTGGAGAGTTGTTGAGAATCATATCATTAGACGGCCTTATTCTGTGTCTTAAATAATGAAAATCTCAACTACTTAGTATTTCGACAATGAAGAACACTGTGTACCTCAACCCTCCTGTATAAGAGATCGAGACTTCTAGTAGCATCTTTTTCTTCCTGAAATAGAGATTTGAAAACAAGGCATAATCAATATTACTCAAAGATTTCTGTCAATGCTGAGGAAAATAAAAAGAAACGCAACATGAACATAGGCATCACTTTTTAACTTCAGTATTATTTTTAGGCATTGCAGTTGCATAAAAGCTGTCCAAATTTACACAACAACTTCAGTGTTTTGTAAGAACACTAAAACTCTCAACTTACATCACGACGAGCGAGGTCAAGGCGATTCCAGATAACCATAAGAACAAGTTCAGTTAGTTCTCCTTTTTCTGCAGCTTCCTCAATTTTCTGCATGAACGAAGTTAAAAAGTTGCAATCATAAATTGATCAGCAGGAATAAGTTTCGTTCTACTAACCATGCCACGGCATATAAAAGAAAGTGGGAAAACAAAATAGGACCCGTGTTCAGAACTGTAGTTCAAATATGCATGTAATCTCGAAGCCTGAATAAATTCAAAAAATTGTAGCATAATTTTTACTCATAAGCTAACAATTACCTCTTCTATTTCTTCTTCAGCTCTAAGAAAACTTGAAACCAATCTCCTTGCTTTTCTGACATCCTCTTCTGGAAATCCCTTCAACCGCAAACCAATTTCACGATATTGTGCAACCTTTCTTTCTTCTTCTTCATCTTCCTCTCGACGTTGGCGCTCCAATTCCTTTGTCTTTTCGCGCTGTCTAGCTTGCCATTCCTAACATAAAGAAGGTTAATAACATTATTTGATTAAAAAAAACATCACAAATGTATCTCAGCTAGGATCCAACTTGGATCCAGGTTTCATATCCCAATGTCTTCAGTCCAAACAGAAGCCAAGCATGGATATTTCATCAAACCAAATGAACTGATACATCAAATTCAGTTATGAATTAATTTATGATAGTTACAAGAATGTATCATGAATAAGCAAAGATTGAAGAAAACATCAAACGCAAAACAACTTGTTAAATTGGGTTCCTGACAAATGAAAAGGCACTACAACTTTATATCTTTTGCTGGTTCAGTCTGTCCAGCACTCCAAATTCAACTCCCAAATTCATCCATTCGATTTGGAAGCCGGATTTCCAAATTCACTCCAACAGTCACAAGCTCATGACATATAAGAAAAAACTTCAAAATGAAACCCAACACAGTCCATTTGAGAGACTCCTTTCCCAACAAGTATATAGAAACAAACAACCAAACATCAAAATACATCATTTATAGCAAAGAAGGCCACAAATCAATGGGGAATCAGTGCCCAATAGCAAAGCTAGCAACTTTAGAAGAGAGAAAAAAAATTGAAGCTGAAAGAAGTAGCTTTAGCCCAAATCAACACAAAGAAGAAGCTGAAAGAAGCAATAAAACTTGAAGAAGAAAAATAGTGATAGAGACATACATCATCATAATACTCCTTGGGAAGCCCCTCTATGAGGGGATCTTGTTCCTTGGTTGCGCACCTCCTCAAAACTGGTCGCGGTAAGTGAAAATTACAGAAGAAATGAGTAAAAACAGAGAATTAATGAAAAATAGTAGAGAAACTGAAAGGGTATGTTCCAACAGTGATGAGGAACAGAACAAACCAGGTGAGTAGTTGGTGCTGAAAGGGGAAGAGGGAAATAAGCATAAAGGGATTGGAAACCTCGTAATTGCAAGCCTAGAAGAAGAAGATGGTCTGGCAGTGACGGTGCTCGGCGCCCATATCTGTCTCAGGCTCAGCACCTTTATCATAGCTTCCATTATCGCTCCCCTGACCCCTCTAAATCCCCCCACAACACAAGTGAAGAGTGTATTTTCCTCCCATTGTGCTTTTGGTCCAATTATTTTTTTTTTTTTGGAAAAATAGCAGATTAGTACCATTAACTTGACGAATTTATCACTTAAAACACTTTAATTAAATTTCGTTAAAAAAAGTATCCTAACTGTCCAAAAATATCACGTTAGTGCTTTTCGTCCATTTTAGACAGAAAATGGTCACGTGCACTACACATGACCATATATTTTTATTAAATGACGAATCTACCCTTAAATGTTTAAAACCCTACATTACTCTAACCTTATATATCCCCTTTTATCTCACAGCCTTCCCTTTGCTATGCAGCCCCATCTCTTCTTCTCTTCTTCTCTGTTTCAACCACATCCTCTCTGGCCCGAGCTCCTATAAATCAGGCGGTGGTAAGCAACCGATCCGAGC
>JAYMSV010002144.1:0-11507 GCA_036897745.1 Erodium moschatum
TGGCTGTCTAAGTTTTTTCATTTTTCTATGGTCATTACTTTTTTTTTGTTACGGCTTATCCTTCAAAAAGGTTCATGAGTTATTTATTTATTTTTGTTATTTATAGCCTTCTTTTCTGATAATCAAAAAATTCTATGAACTTCTCTTTCAGTTATATTTTATAGATTTGTTTCAAGATAAAAAAATTATCCCTGAAAATTTAAAAATAATAATTAAATAACAAAAAAATCCAATATTTTTTATATGGAGATACGAAATTTTGATTTTGTTTTTACCTATCATGGAATAAAATTTCCATTTTTATACAAATTGCAACAAAAATACAAGTTTAGAATAAAAGGACCTGAACTTTATTCAAAGTATTCATTTATTTATTTTTGCAATTATGCCTTTTAGTGCCTGTCTCCAAATTTGAAATCCGTTCAAATGTTCATGCCAACCAATCCCTGTAAAATATTATAAATGACAAAAAAAAACTATGTGCAGCTCAAGTTCTGTTACAAAAAGAAATCAATGTCTCAGAAAAAATAAGAGTACATCAGAGCTTTACCCTTTTTTATCCTAAAAGAAAACCAAAACAAATAGAAGAAGAAAAATAAAATAAAGAACAAAGCCAAAAGGCCACAGCAACTTTACTCTTCACACCAATGGTCTGTTCTCTTCTACATCTTGACTTTCAACTCTGGACATCTTCATTTCACTGAAATTGGAGAGACGAGCTTTGGGGGGAGGTTTAGTGTCTGGGACCCTTTTCAATATGATTCCCATGGCTATGAGCAGCAGTCCACTACCATGTTGCTCCGTCAACGGCTTTGTAAATAACAGATAGGAGAGCAACAATGTCACTGCCTTTCTAGCTGTAGTGATCTTCATTGGACATTGATCATAACAAAACAAAGCAATGTGATTAGCATCACAAGGGTTTTTTTAAATTATAATTATTAGTTTTCTGTTTCTCTTATGTTCTAGTATTCAAATTCAGCACTAATGGTTATATCGAGGGTGAATGGCACATAACTACTTTTATGAATTATCCACAAACACATGACTACATGTATGAATTTTCAGGTGTCGCTATCGTATAGAATGGACGGAAACAATCCAAAACTTCCTTTTTTCGTCCATGACTAACACACGAAGTACATGTTAAAATATCACCAAATAACTCACTCTCACGGTTTACTTTGTTGGTTTCAATTTGATTATGTTCTCGAAATCTTCCACAGAATCATAATGAAATTGAAAGATTGAAGGATGATAATGAGTAGTTTAGGGGAACTTTAAAATTTTAAGTTCTCATGTAAGTCATGTGACGAAAAAAATTGATGGTTTCCATCTGTTTTGCATAATGGCGACTCGGTGAAATTCATAAGGTAGCCATGTGTTTGTGAAAAATTAGTATAAGGTTGTGTGTGTGGACAGTTCATAAAGGAAGTTATGTGCAATTAACCCCATCAATATTAAGTAGAAGCCTAAAATATGCAGTAGGCAAATTCTCAAAGAAGAACTAAAAGGGTGTTTACCATGGCAGTGGTGGCAGCTCCAAAAATCGCAATGAGTGACAAAACTGATACTTGGCCGATGAATGTAGCCATGGCTTCAAATATCAACACTCCATACACATAAGGATGCTACAACAACACGTTAACATAGAATATGAATAATGTCAGAATCATGGAATTTGAGTATGGTGTGAAGATCAAAGGATTTAATTTGAAACGGTAAAAAAAGGTATTTTTATTTTTAAAGCAGCCAAGAACCTATCAAATAATTAATTTAGGGATAATTGAAAAAAAAATTAATGTATATCAGTGCTTAATCTAATCTTCCCTTTGTTGGATATCTGTGCTTAATCTAAGGAAACAACAATATTTTATTGCAACATGCTTATATTCTTTCATTCAGCATGTTACAATTTCAATGAGTGGCGTGAAATTGCAAAAGAGACCCACTTGACTTGACCATGTTGTGAACAGCATTAAATAAAATTAATGAAGTAGGACGGTTAACTACCAGATCATTCCTTTCTCCGAGGAAATACCTTCGAGTGACAGTCTTGGGAAAGTTATGAATGACTTAGCAACTTAATTATTATTGGAGTTGAAGTCATGTTGCACAGACTTCTATAAATAATATATGTGATAAGAGCAGAATGGATACATAATATATATCATAAAATAAAGCATACTTGTTTACCTGAGAACAAGAATTCCAGGCCTTAAACAACTCTCCAGTAAGAATCATAGGAGGAATTAAGAAGGGCAACCCCACTACAGTTGAGCAGAACAACATCTCCATCTGTCAGAAGAAAATTAATTGATTTCGTGAGGCAAAAAGAACCTTTATCATGAATCTATTACAGGAATGTAACGGATAAATCACCTGTGTGGTCTCGGGATTCATTGTGAAGATTGCTTCTTGCAAATTACCCAAAAATGAATCCATGATTAGCGCACCACATATCATTATAACACCAGCCATACTGAAGTTTGGTGAGGTGTTGGCATCTGCTAAGGTGAAAAGGATCAAACCGATTACTAGAAGCAGTGCTGAGATGTATTCATGAACTGGGTATTTTCTTCTCAAGCCGGGAATGAAAGCACCCATGACCATGACAGGCAATACCTACAAAAATTGACATAAATCCACTTACCATGATGAGTACAGTTTAAAGTAGTTCGTTCGAATTTTTTGCAATGTTCAGTTCTGATTTTTCAAAATGCATGAACAAAATCAACTAACAGGCGAGGGTTGCAAGAAAAATTGTCTAGCATCATGATTACCTTGGTAGATTTAAACATGATCTGAGCAGGGTAATTGAGAAAAGCCAATGACCCTTTGGTTAATCCATGAGAACCCATCAGAACTGCAGATAATTTGACATATGTCTTCCATGGATTCACCATCTGCTTGGTGGTAAAACCCTGGAGGTATATGAGTACCAAGTACACAAAACCTTGCACAAAGGTGAAATACCAACCATAGCTGAAAAATTCACAGTACATCGTTAAAATCGGGACATAAAGATCTGTAATTAGAAGACGGGTGAAAGAATTGAACCTGAATTGGAGTCGATTATACACATATTCCTGGAATAAGGCATAAAAACATGTATCATCAGTTATAAGCTAATTGAGTGTCCACAATTTCTCAAGGTTCAGCTAAACTTGACCGAAAAATTAAGAACTGAATCAAGATATTACAGTTACAAAACAAAACACCACAGAAACACACTTAACCCTCTGTTTGGTTGCCAAGTAAGTGAGTGGAAGAATGATAATTAGAGTTAAATAATGCTCTACAATGTAAAATTTCAATGATTGCATGTAGACCCAATCTAATAAAAACTATAGATTAGACTGTTCAATTTCAGTGTCCATGAACACATAACTACGATTTCTGAGAAACCCTCCGATTTTCTCAGCAACCAAACAAGGAGAAGAAGAACACACCACGGGGTAAAGGGAATTGAAATGCTGCTAACAAGTAAAAACAAATCATCTGAGAAACACTAAGCAAAAACGAGTGAGCGAACCTCGCAGACGCCATTGACGAGGTAGCCAAAGAAGAACCCAGAAGAACAGATAAGGAATTGTTGCCATTTTGGCCGATCGGAGAGAGAAATCCCAAATAGAAACCTCGCCTGTTCTTCGTTCTTCATCGCCTGATCGCCCAATCGGCGCACAACACACACACAAAAATCAAATCAACCCAACCAAAACACCACCAACAACAAAATGGGTGAAATTAAAATCACAAACACAAATCATACCCAAATCACAACTCTACAAAAATTCTACGAACATTGCTTCAGATATAAAATATGAATAAAACCGAGAAAGGGGATAGCGATTGATTACATGCAGAAGAAGAAAGGTATCCCTGAGCAGTAGAGTGATAAAAAGTTAAAAACCTTCTGCAACTGCAACACTCTAAAGTGACAAACCAAACAGCTCTCTCCGGAATTTGTTTTCTATGAAAAAAATGCAGGAAAAGGAAATCAAAGAGAGTGGGCTTTTTAGGCTCGAGAGTCCAAACAGAGCATCGAAGGTGGTTAAGAAGGAAGAAGCAGAAAATAGGAAGGAGTGATCGCGAATCACGATAATGAAATTGATTGTTTGGATCCTCAATTTCTCGGGAAATGATTTCTCGCGGAAGGTGATAGTGAAATTCATTGTTTGGAGGATCTCAATTTCTCCGGAAACTGATTTCTCGCGGATGGTGACGAATCTTTAGGTTCTACGTGGACTCTTTAGTCTTCTTCTACTGCCTAATTATATTTATTAATTTGGTAAAACTACCAACTAACCTACCACCCTCCCTTCCTGCTGTACCTAGCCACTCCCAAATACTTAACAACTTCGATGGGGTGGGTAAAATGTTAAGGTCTTAGGACAGATGGTGGAGGCATGAGGGTCCTAGAGGAGCACGTTCATGCCTCAAATTTTGTTATAAAAGACAGTTTTTTTTGTACGAAAATGTGGTTGTTTTACGGATTAAACTAGTTAAACAATCATAATTACAATCAAAGTGAAAATACGAAGAGGGTAAGATATAGTATTGGTCAATATCGAAGTGGTGAAAACTGAAACGCTTACCCTCTATCTATGAGGTCCGACTAATACAGGTAAACAGCTAAACAAGTACATGAGGGGGGGTTGCAGAATATCCAGACTTCTTTTCCTGCCTCGATTCGGACTAACCTGTTTTGTCTAAAAGACACGTTGATCCCTCGCAAAAGACCTTTGGGTGGAGTTGAGGAAGAAGCCAAGTTTTCAAGGAGGTCCCCGTGATACGGAGGAGATTGGGGATCGGATGAGGTCCGATCCTGGAAGGACGGGATGTAGCTCCTCTGAAATACCTTGTGTACTCCGAATAGCTATATTGGGCCCAACGAGGTTGTTTGGTAGGCCTCTCCTCGTGCCTCTCATGACCATTCTCCTTTTTCCTTGTAGATGGATGGCTCCACATTCTTCTCATGTGGTCCGGGTAATGGCCACCATACTGTGCTCTCGGGAGGAGAGCTCAGTTGAGGCCCAAGTCTACATCCCCACGTCATGTTTGTGCTGAGGGAGAGACGGGGGCCTTTGGTTCCCTGGGAGGGTCCTTTCCGTCTGACAACGTCCATTGGGATGGATCCTTGTTACTGGGGATTGTGCCTCCCGTGTCCACTTAGGTTGGGCGGGTATACTGGGCTCGACTTGATATCGACCTGGATACTGATCTGATGGAGGAACTCCCGACCTCGGGGGCCTAAGTGGCTCCCCGATGGCAATGTTGTGACATCAATGGTCGCGTCCACCACACATTCTTGGTGATGGGTCGTGCGCCAATGTCCTCTACTAGATGACGGGTCCCTACGACCATGTTGATCCTATTGGTGCATCGTCAAAGACCTTTATCCTCTCGGTCGAAGGTTCTTCATACCCCTCGAGGGGTCCCGACCCAAAGGTCAATTGTTGTCCACATCCCGCCTTGTCGGGGTTCGGACTCCAGATCGTCAATGATACCCTACGGTCCGGATGGTACTATAGTGTGAGGGTGGAAATGACGGTCGACCATGCCCCGAATTCTCACCAAGTCCGTCCAGGTCGAAACGATCCGATCGACCATAGCACAGTGGCGAGTCCTCTCTGCCCATGGCTCCTAGGGGGAAGGCACCGAGAAGGTAGATATGAGATTCGATGTTGGTGGTGGCGCAACCGACCAGTACCCCGAGGAATGTTGGTGTTGGTAGAGCACGAATGGAGCCATGCCGCCGCCAGGGCAATGGTTCCTCGGGGACTAAAACGTCGGGTCATAACAAGACAACGAACATAGAAGAAGGGCGTCGGAAGGATGGGTGACGCTATCACAATGGGAAGGAGAAGAAGCAGTAGGAAAGCTGAAATGAGATCGGTAAAGAGGAACCTTAATAGATGAGAGTTGTACAACATAAACTTTCTTAATATGTTTTTAATTAAAATTAATATGAAATAGCGTTGTCATATTTAAATCATGGTTAGTTAGGATGGTAAACGAGCCTTGTACAAATTTAATTCGTTAAATATTTGAATACGTTATAATTGAGCTTGAGTCAAATTCGAATTGACGATTGAACTCGTTTGATAAATAAATCGACCTCGAATTGAGCCTTCCACGAAAAAATGCACTTTTAAGTCGAGTTCAAATTTAAGTATTTATGTTCAAACCCGTTTGAAACCTCAATCTACTGTAACTATTGAGAAATTATTTCCTACTCTTAGTACAACTAAGATTTTGCTGAGAAATGTTATGCAAAAACAGTTTATGAATGATATTGTGATTACAAACATCCATGTTGTCCGTAATATATTTTTTTCAATAATTATCCCCTCCTCCCCATCAGCCTTCCCTTTAAATTTATAACATCACGTATTATCATTAGAGCCCGTCACATTAATACAGATCAATAAACTCCGATCTGTTAGCCATTCATTAATACAAATCATCGAATGCTTTTAAAAACATCTCTAATCGTGGTCTAGAGAGCTGACTGAAGGAAAAAAAGTAAAGGAGAAAATGCAAAAAGTAAGAGAGAGAATACAAAAAAAGGTAATAATAAATAATGTCATGAAACGCCGGCGGAAGAAGCTGGTGCTTCACGAGCAATCGGCGCGAACTGTCGGCGGAAGCGTAATTGTGAACAAAAAGCCTTGTTCAGCCAACGCAAACAGTTGGCACGATCGGAGAACTGTCGGCTGATGGGATTTTTTATACGAATAACCAGCGCGAACAGTCGACACAAATAGACTACGACTGTGAATGCTCTAAGCACCTCCATCGACATGTGCCAATCCCGGTCTCATCCCATCCCTTGTAGAGTACCCGATGACAGTCTCATATCCCGATATGACAATGTTGGAAAAGTTCAAATCCCGTCGGGATTAGATGTTTTGCCATTCCATGAGACAATTGAATTCAACCAAAAACAAAACGTGACACTCTTGTTAAAATATCATCATTCTATAATATATCGCCGTATCACGAGACGATGTCGCAACCTCCATTTTGGAATTTCTTCTGATGATGAAGCTAATGAGCGAAGAACGTGTGAACGCGAATTTGGCATCATGCGGGCCTTAACTCCCACCTACGTTTCACTTGCAGCCACTTGTTACCATACCAGTATGAAGTTGGTAAAATAATAAATAAATATCCATTTTTTCGAAAATAAGAATTTTCTTTTCCGGATAAAAGGCGAAAAAGTTACGCCACAAGACGTGTTTTTCACGGCTTATTTGGGATCGATGAAAAGCCACATGCTATACAATATTTTTTCCACACAATAATATTAACGGTCAAGGGTAAAAGTCCACCTTAAAATACCAATTAAAATCTTATCTAATTTTTTAAAGGTTTTGATGGTAAAATAAATATGAACATAAGTGGAAGGTTTCATCAAGATCAGGCGGATACTCCTCTATTTTTCTGAGGGTTAGTAACTTCGCGTTTAGGAGCCCTATTATTATCGTTCCAAGGAGGACGGTGCACATTGATATCTTGGAGCAGTATCCAGTCCATCACAACACTACTCCGGAAATGAGTCGGCTCAACCTTAGCTTCCGGGTCAGATTAGCTGTATCGGTGTCTCACGGCGCTACCGCAACATCCTCCTTCTGAACGTATTAGCGAAACGGTTCGGTTCAGTGAATCAAATTTCTTTTTACTGCATTTTATTTATGTTAAAAATTAAATTTCTTTCCAGTATTTTAATTATACCCGTACTTCTTATTTTTCAAGCTATAATACCACTCGTTCATCATGTGTCATAAAAATAATAATTTTCTGTACATTTTCTATTTAATGATTTGTTTTCAAATCAGAATATTCCATCCTGATTTTAAATTTATATTATGAAAGGTGATTTTTTTTTAATCTTAAATGATGATTATTTTTAAAATATGGATGTGATATTTTTTTCATCTAAATTTATTGTAGGGTATATATATGATACTTTAATCTTATAGACGATAAAATTTTGAGGTTTAGAGTGGGCGCGAAAATTGAAGCGCCTCTCGTTATGGTCTTTCGCGCTCAACACCCAAACAAGCAAAAGCACCATCTCCAGAAAAATCCGAGAGAGAGAGAGTCAGGTTTGATTCCGATGCTCTGAGTTCTAATGGACATTTCACGAACTCGCCGCCGTCCGATTTCGACTCTTCAGGTATTTCCGAAAAAAAATCGCATTATTGTTTTTTTTGTTTGGAAAATCTGATGATTGTTTGAGATTATCGCAATGTTCGGTGTTCAATCTTCGTCGAGGATTGCAAGTTTTTTTGGTTGCGATCGTCAAACACAATGTGCATTTCTGGTTTCTGATTCACGTTTTTGAATTTGTCTTCTGGAATTTGGAGTTGGATCCCTAATTTTCAAATATCGCAACTCTGATTGTCTTGCTGAAACTTCAATTTCATGTTTCCGATTCCAGCACTGTTGAGTAGATTTTCTTCTGGTGAATAAGATTAGATCTCAACCTGAGGTTCAATTTAGAATGTTTCCTGTCTTGGTTTCTGATTCTCATGCTCTTCTCTGTAACTCAGTTGAATTTTTGTGTGTTTTAACATTTCTGAGAACGCTATGTATGAGTTCTATCAAGTCCCTTGTTCCAGTCCAGTCCTGAAATTGTTGTATATGTGGAACCTGATATTTTTATGTTTATATTGCTGTGTGTAGGTCTATTAGGTGTATTTTGTTTCCCTCTGATGTGCATTTTGTTGTTAATTTTGTTGATTGCACCTTAACTCTATTATATTCATACAATGGGATCGGTATAATTTGGATATTTGGGGATTGTATTCTAAGTTTTCTGACGTTTTATAGTTGTTCTTTGGAGTTTTCTCCTCCATATCATCTAATTTGCTTTTCATGTTAGTGTCGGTATCTGCTTCTACTAGAAAAATAATGGTGGGTGTTCTGCATTGTACTTTACGAAACCTACTGAACATAATTTTTGGAATGGTTCTGATGTCTCTCCTGCTCTTACTTCCTCTTCAACGGGTTTCCTTTGTACTTGAAAATCTCACTGGCCATTCAGAATCAGCAATAACAAGTAAATTAAGTGTTTTACTCCTTCAGATGTCAGTAGTTATAACTTTGGTTTAGCGTTTACACGAAGTCTCAAGCTAGTACTCGTAGGTTTCAGTGATTATGTAACATTGACTGTTATTCTGCTAACATGACTTGATGTCTTTCTGCCTCGTGTTTATGTTATTTCCTTAGTTATCATATGTTAGCGTTTCTTGCTATTCTTTGATGCCTGGGATTTAAATGACCTCATTCATGTCCAACAATCTAATAGGAGCCTCAGTTATTATAAATTCACACTTTACCTTGACCAGTTACCAAAACTTGACGGCGATTTACTCAGTATTGCAAGTGATGCCCAGACCACAAGGGAATAAGGGACTCTGCTTCAGATTTATGAGATAAGTTATGGTAAGCAGTAATGTTATTTACTTTGGCTTACTATTATTTGTTGGTAGTTTTTTCCACAATTAGTGATCTTAAATAAAACAAATATATCTTTTCGGGCAGAAATATAGTACTAATTTATCCAGAAATCTAATATTATTCCACTTAAGGATATACATTACTAGCCTCTCACACAGACACACACACCTATATATCATCCACTCAAGACTTATTTTTACACTTCATAGCCTCACTCTGTATGCAATATTTTACAGAAATGTATCACACAGGACCACCTTATTACCTAATCAGACGGGAAAGCTCCACAACGAAACATCTTCGTTACCTTCCATGTCGTCCCAGTTCATATAATCCCCCAAAGGAGGCGGAGACACAAGCAGCCCCGCCGCCATGTCATTCAACAACCCAGGAAGGTGCTCAGAAGAGAACATGTTATGTGACAAACTCGCCGCGCTACTCTGGTGCTGCCACCACGAATCACTAGTGCAAACCACCTCGTGATCGGGCTCCACATTACCCTCTGTCATCATCGCCTCAGCAGTGCCCGAATCTTCCTCAAACTCTGGTGGCCTGAACAGCTCTGCTCCCTCGGCCGCAGCCCTCCTGATGTCCATGGCGTCCATGGAAGCCGGCTGGGGAAGCTTCCAAGCGGAGTCAGCAAAGTTCGGGCAAGCGGACTTCCCCCTGAAAGCCAATGCCGCCACGTCATGAGCCCGCGCCGCCATTTCCGCTGTCGGGTACGTCCCCAGCCATATCCTGGTCTTCTTAACTGGCTCACGCACCTCACACACCCACTTACCGTTGTTCCTGCTCCGAACTCCTCTGTAAACCGGGTGCCTAGTCTCCTTGAACTTTGTCCGACCGGCACGCTTCTTAGGATGGCTTGTCGCCAACATAACATCCTCGTCGGAATTAGATAAAATCATCATCGGAGCCTCATTAGCCTCCGACACATAGGACATCTCCGGCTGGTCGGAGTAACCCGACCCGCATGAGTATTGACCGAAGAAATCCATAATTGAAACCTTTGGTAACTGTTGGGATTTGGGAGTGAAGTGAGTGAGTACTGAGAGTGTTGGAGAATAGCAAGCTCTGGTAGTTTAGTTGAGACAAGACATTACGGAGCTATATATATATAGCTTCGGGTATGCGATTTACACACGAGTTGTGTTTTCGAAGGTTTCAAGAGGCCCACGGTTTGCACTAGAAAAAAGGGCCCATGAAATAATAACTCCTTTTTTGTCCAGGTATGAAATCGAAACTGAAACTGAAAGCTCAGTTTCGTTACTGTTTTTGGGCTGTCTCGCATTTTGACTTTTCTTCAACAGTCTCGTACTTACTCAACTTAGTATAATCAGGTTTGTGTTTTAAAACACGTGTATGTCCCAGGTTTGCCAGCTGGTGTCCTGCTGTAACGAAAAAAGAAAATGCGGTCGCGCTTTTAGGAGACCGGGTTGTACACGTGGCGACCGATGGGAGGGTGTCAAGCCTTTTTCAACGCGAGTTCCACCCGGTTAATCGGTTAGTATATTTTTTAATTTTCAATACCTTGTTTATCAATTTATATCATCTTGGTTCACGTTTTATGTATTTTACTTATTTTAATACCGTATAAACCAAAAAAAAAAACAGTAGCCAAACTATCTGAGAAAAACTTTACCAAAAGATTGTTACCAAACTATAACGGTATGAGTTCTTAACTAATTTTAAAATAGGAAAAATCATTGATAATCATTTGTATTTAGATAACATTTTAAATTTATAATGGTTACAAAAATATTAACAATCTCTAATTATATATTTTTTGATATGCATAGATATAAGCTTTTATTCATAATATCAATAGATAAACATAAACTGGATCAAAGACCCTGGGTTTTGGAATATGTTCGAGACCACCATAGGTTTTCCGACGCTCTTGGACCCATATAAACGTCTATTTTGCATCATAGACCGGGATGTGGGTGACCTAAGCCAATAAGCTAAACATCTAAACTGAAACCCAAGAACAGAAACATGAAATAACGAAACAGACTGTATCGATCCGGATTCCA
>JAYMSV010002145.1:0-11506 GCA_036897745.1 Erodium moschatum
AGCGCCGGCTGAGAGCGTTGTGGATGCTCTAAGATCGAGGTCCACCTACGTCGGCTCTCAAACATTCGTCTCTCTGGAGTGTGGACCTCGACGTCGTATCCTCCTCTCTCTAGGCACTGCTCCTCCGTCATTTTATGTTAGATGTGCACCTCGCCTCACCACGCCTTGCCCTGCCTAAAACCCGATGTAAATCAAATTGTCGCCTTGTTATCGTTTTTTTCCTGACAAGATAACTTCTGAATCCGATTTTTACTGCTATCCTTCTATCATACACAACAAAAACGGAACAAATTGAATCGAGTCGGATCATATTCGATTTATTTCTCCAACAAGTCAAACTCAACATTTTAGACCCATTCAAGAGAGAATCCAACATTTTCTTTGTCAACGAACCAAGTTTCAATGATCTTGACCTCAATTCCACAAACTCCAGTAGTTAAAACCAGGGGTACTTTCGTCACATCAGTAAAAAAAACACGGGGTGGAAACAACAAATCGGACGTGGAAATTGTCAAACCCTCAATAAAAAAAAGTAAAAAACATATATAAGAAAAAAAAGAAAAGGCAATATCGAGGAAATAGCGTAATTAAAGACCAAAGTCTTCAAAAAATAGTTACTAAAAACGCGATTTATTTTCATAACTCTCACGCGCTGTCAGAGAGCTTCACACTTCTTCTCCGGCGGCGATCTCTCCTTCCTCCGCAGCGTCGTCTCCGGCGGCGATTTCTTATACTTCTCAATCTCACCTTCGTCTCTCCTTCGCTTCCCTCTCCTCTCAGCTTCCGCGTCCATGGCTGTGTTGCGGTGCTGAGATCATCGAGCGAGTGAGTGAGTGACCTCGGACGAGCTCATGGCGGAGACTCGGCGCTACGCTCTCGGAAATCACCTAGGTCTGGTGTTTTTTTGTTGTTGCCTCTGTTTGTTCTTGAAGCGCTTGTTTGATTTTGTTTTGGTTTGTGAGTGGAACCGAGCTATTGGATTGGATTGGATTGGATTGGATTGGTTTGGTTTGGTTTGAGTTGACTGGAATGATTTTAGTGTTGTGAGGTTTTGTTTACTTGTTTGTTTGTGTTTTTGGCTTGAATGTTTGTTGATTGTGAGAGAAGTGCAGGTGTTGACCGGATTTTGTGCGGGAAATTTGGGAAAATTGTGTTCTTAAACTGTTTATTTGATGTTGTTTGTCTTGAGAATGGACCTAGGAGTTGAGCTGATTTGAGGTTTTGAAATGGTTTTTGTGCTGTGAGCTTGTTGTTTCTACTTGTGAATGTGTATTTTTTTTTGTCTTGAATGGTTGGTGATGGTGGTTTTTTTTGTTTGCAGATATTGAGCAGATTCTGTTAGAGGCACAACATAGATGGCTGCGTCCAGCGGAAATTTGTGAAATTCTTAGGAATTATACGAGGTTTCGAATTGCTTCGGAGCCTGCAAATATGCCCCCAAGTATGTTCTTTTTGGCTGGTTTTTTGTTGGTTGCTGGATGAACTCATGGAATATCAGATTTGGTTTTTGTTCCATGTCTTTTGATGTAAAATAGATTGCTTCCTGGAGTGTAAATCCATCCAAAGAGGAAATTTGGGGAGAAGGAAAAAAAAACTAACGCAACAGCTTAACTATATTGTGTCGAAATGCTCATGTGAGAGAATGAGTTCAGTAATAAAAAAGAAGGAAATAATATTCAAGAATACGTAAATATGCTATGATAGTTGAACATCCGAATCAGACTCGAAATTAGGCTGCGTTTTGTGGGAACAAGAATCAAACCCTCTTTTGTGTGTAAATGATGGGGAGATGCAAAGTTTTTGTGCTCCATATTTCATTTCCTCACATCACATTATTATTTAAAAAAAAGGGGATCAAAATATGCATATGAGATGGTTAGGGGATGAGAATCAAGATTAAGCTAAATTACACACAAATTAGGGTGATTCCCATTCCCAAACCCTTGTACAACGACAGCATACTTCCTTATGTTAAATGACACTGCATTGTTATCCAAAACGATATGAACTCTCAAAAAGTAGCTGACGTTTTCAGATGAAATTGATATTTTAGTTAATTCTCTTATTTTATAGCATGTGTACATGATTTGGGCTTCTCTGTTCTTTGCAACTTATACTTTAGCTCTAGAAGTTACAATTAAACTATCATGTGCCCATAGATAAAAGCATTATGTTATTCCTATTTTTATGCAATTTAGAAGCATCCATTTGTCAGATAATTGAACACACTCCGACTTCTTTTTGTTTCATAAGGTATTTTATTTATACACATTCATTTCCAATTTCAGGTGGTTCACTATTTCTCTTTGATCGCAAGGTGCTGAGATACTTTAGAAAAGACGGCCATAGCTGGAGGAAGAAGAAAGATGGAAAGACAGTGAAGGAAGCTCACGAGAGGCTCAAGGTAAGCACTAGAAGATGGTGCAAAATAAAAGAAAATTCTGTCTCTATTTAATCGAAACACATTTACCTCTGTTCTACATATTCAAAAGTGATTCTGGTTATGGTAATATAGTTATCCTGAAGCTTGAGCTTATTTACGTTGATTATTCTTGGCTCTCCATTAGGGAAACATTAAAATAATTTCAATTTTATCAGGCTGGCAGTATTGATGTGTTGCATTGCTACTATGCTCATGGAGAAGAGAATGAAAATTTTCAGAGACGCAGTTATTGGATGCTTGAGGAGTAAGTGTGTAGTCTTATTGTTGGTATTTTGTGAATCTCTCTCTTTATTCCCATTCTTATCCTCCTCCAACTCTTTTCCCTCTCTAAAATCTAGTGGTCATCTTAATGTTTTCTCATTTAGATTGAGTTACTATGGTGGATTATATATCTCTTTGTACTGTAAACTAAAGTTTGAACAGTAGCCTAGACTATTATTTTCTGCACATTTATTTACACGGAAGACGGGAAAAGAGAGAAATAACGGCAGTTAGATGAATGAGCTTGCGAAGAAGTGTTTGATGTTGTTGTACATATCCAATACATCTAATTTTGTTTAGAAAAGGAGTACCTTCTTGCATGTTGGACTGGAAGTAGCCACTAATAATGTTTACTTAGGCAGGAGTTATAGACACCCAAACATTTTGCTTCTTAATACTTGTTGCATAGTTGTGTATTGATATTGAACTATGTAATTAGGTTGAGATACACACTACTCAGTATGTGCATGGCTCTAGAAATAAGTACTTGAGCTGCTTAGTAAATAGTACAAAAAAATTGTAAGATGTGACTGATTTTGATAAAACTATTTATTGGTGATATGCCTGTAAAACCTGAGATACACGGTACCCGATCATTAATTAGAAATGTATTTTGGTTTAGACTAAAACTCTCTCTCTCTCTCTCTCTCTCTCCACACGCATGAACAAGGGGAAAAAAAGCACAAACGCCTATGCAAATACTCAGTTCATACTTGATTGGAGATGAAGAGGGTGCAACTGCAAACCACAAGTACACATGATGTCTACTATGGGAGCTTTTCTGTTACGAAACTGTTTTAATCTTGAACCAATTTTTGTTGTTGCAAATTTGCTTGCCTTGGCCATTTTATTACTGCAACTTTTTTCTTCTCGTATTTAGTATGCAATGAAGCTTGAAATATTTACTATTGTCAGAAGTGCCTCCATTGGGGCTTTCTTATATTTTTTCTAATCTCATTTTTACTTCTGCTGCAGTGATCTGTCACACATTGTTCTTGTTCACTACCGCGAAGTGAAGGTTACTTTAATTGTATTAATAGTTTAATCTCTATATTTATTTTTACTGGTAATCTGCTCTTGGCTGTATCATCATTTAAGCGTGAATTGAGGGCTGACTTATTGGGTAAGTAAAAACGAACATGCCCCCAGCTAGCAATATGTCCTAAAGAATGCTCACGTCTATACAAATACTGGAAACTGTTTGAGGAAGATATTTCCAAATTGACCCCTACCTACCTATCTTCTTTGTTATGGGTGCTCTGTAAGTTGTAACTAGCACAATGGGGAGCAAAGAACTTCGATGGACAGAAAATTTACTTTCATGAGAAACCTCTTGTATTGGGCAGAACACATGATGTAGGTGGGAAGCATCTAGGAATAACGTATACCGTGATTTGCCGATATCTCCCCGTTAAGTTGAAATAACCTTAAAGGGGATCTCACCGTTATTTGACCCCGTTATTTAGAACCTTGCCTTTAATCTAGCCAGATGTGTTTTAAGCCCTAGCAATTGCAGTTGTCATGCGACATGCTCTATGACACATATTGTTAAAATTACATCTCCCAGTGTTCTCAAATAGGCCAATAGCTATTCATTCAAAATTAGATTGTATGAAATAAATTCCAAATTAAACATCTATTTGGAAATGAGTTATTTATTTTTCTGTTATATTTTGAAGTTATAGTCAAAGAAAATTGATGGAAGCACTTCTTAGTGTGACGAAAAAAAGAAAAACTTTATACCCTTCTATTTCCATCCAACAAATTTCCATAATATCTAGTTTTCCTTCCACTCCCCCCACCCATCCCCGATTTAGTAAGGGGCCGAAGTCCCCAAACAATAAAATTTAGTGGCTAGGCGAGAATAAGTTTTGAGAGATCAAACATAAAATAGATTGCCGTGTGAGTCATTTTTATTGCTTATGTATTGTTATATTTTGATTATTTTTGTATTTGGTTCACTTTCTGTTTTTACAATACTACCTCGTTTCATTAAATTTTCTCTCTCTTAAGAAACTTCTTTTTCTCCTTTTTCATCTTCATCAGGGAAATAGGACACACGTTAATCGCAGTAAAGGAGCTGAGGGGGCTATTCCCTGTTCCCAAGAAACAGAAGCGACAACACCCAATAATTCTGGGATGGACACTTCTTTCTCTTCTAGTTTTCATCGAAATAATTACCAAGTGCCTTCACAGGCAACTGATACAATAAGCAACAGTGCTCAGGGGTCAGAATATGAAGATGCTGAATCAGGTTTGTTGTACATTATTTTATTTTCCGTCTATTGTTCATACAAAACTCTAATCTTATCTAAATACCAAAGTTGTAGTTTCGTGAGTTATGAGCTCGATGGATTTTTATCTATCATTCTCTAACCGTTGATTTCTTATTCAATTTGGAATTGTATTTGATGTAGCATATACCCAACAAGCTAGTTCCAGTTTGCGATCTTTTCTTGAAGTACAACAACCTGTGGTGGAGAAAGTTGATGCTGGACTCTCTGACCATTATTATCCAGTGTCATTCTCAAGTAATCCTGTTCATTTTCTAAAATGTTTTTGTTTTTTGCAGTATATTTAGTGGTTTTGTAAAGTTTTTGATTGTTGACATCACACAACATACCAAATTGGTTGTAATACATGAAACTTTCAACAGATGATTATCAAGGAAAGTTGTCAGGCGTTCCTGGGATGGATTTTATTTCCTATGCCCAACTGGATAGGGGTAAAGGCAGTAGAGAGGCTGACTTAACATATGAGACCCCGAAACCCCTAGAGTTCTCCTGGGAGGATGTCTTAGAAAATAGTAATGCTGGCATTCAATCTGGGTCTTTTCCACTTTCACTTTCAACCAGAGGACCCAATTCAGTGGAAACCATTCCTAAAGAAGAAAATGGCATGCTGAGCCAGCTCTTCACTGACGACTTTGCTAAAAGCCAGGGTTTCAGGACTTATCCACATATTGAGGGACAGTGGCAGGTAAAGCACGAGATACAATCTACTACTATCATTCTGGCATTATAATCATAATGAAGTTAAGAATCATGACAAAAGTTGATGAAATCTGAATCTCTTTCTTGCCATTTTAAGCTGATTGTGAGTGTAGAACCTTACACTAATGCTTCATGTAGGGTTTAAGCCAAATATTGGGACTATAATGTCAAAATGGAATGATATACCTCAACTTTGATGGTTTATAATATCACCGAATGATTTCTCTTATGCATTGCAACTGCTTTGTGTTTTCAAACTACTCATGATTAATGAATGAAATGCTGTTCTGCTTTGTGATTAAGGAACTTGAGAAAATTACTTTTCATCAAATGAGAAGATTACGTAGTATTACAATAAGTATACCTGTTTGAAGAGTGAGCCTCGATGCAAATCTAAAATCTTGAGGTCACGGCTTCAAGTCAGGAAACAAGCCTGTCTACTTCTCCTTTACATATGTTTGAGAAGGAGTTGGTGGTAATGGTTTTGTCTGAGACAGAATTGTTGATACTAGTATCTTCTACCTCTAGCATCACTACAAGTCTAAACCTCGCTACGAATGATTCTGTATTTGTTAATTTAAGCGTCATCTCACTAGGGCATAGAAACTACTTTACCCCCTTCAGTTTTATTTATTGTTGTTCAATCTCTAACTTCCCTTGCATACAGACTTCAAAAGCTAATTCTTCAGAGCAATCTGGGTGGTCCGTGGATCAGAAAGTGCAATCAAACCTAACCTATGATCTCCCTAATAAGTTCAATGAACATGATTTGAATGCAAATGATGGGCGTCTTTTGAAACTAGATTCAGCTACTGATCTGACATTGGAAGGAAAACCCAACTATTCTTCTGCAATAAGACGGCACTTGTTAGATGGCTCTCGAACAGATGATGGTTTAAAGAAGCTTGATAGCTTCAATCGTTGGATGAGTAAAGAACTTGGAGATGTGAGTGACTTGCAGATGCAATCCAGTTCAGGTGCGTACTGGGATACGGTTGAAGGTGAAGATGGGATAGCTGGTTCTAGTGCTCCATCGCCAGAGCAATTGGATGCCTGTCCGCTAGGTCCCTCTCTTTCACAGGACCAGTTCTTCAGCATTATTGACTTCTCTCCAAACTGGGCGTATGCAGGCTCAGAAATCAAGGTACATTATACTTCAAACATATTTATGTTTCGTCCAGTCACTCAACTGGGATTTTAAAGTGTATATGTTCGCTAGGAACTGGAATACATATAGTTTATTGATTACATATACAGGGGATAAAACTGCATCTATTCTGGCTGAAGGTACATATAATTTAGGAATAGTTGTAAAAAACTACCCTGACGTATTCACATTTTGCAACTTGTAACCCTCTTCTTTGATAATTACAAAAAAGCACCCAGAACTTGTTACCCTCTTCTTTGATAATCACTCAACTGGGATTTTCTTCCACTTTGTACCATACAAAAAGTAAGAAACTCAAGGGATATGAAAAAATGGACTTTTTGTTCTTTAATTATTATTTTTAAAACTTAAATTTCCATGAGTGAAATCGTCATTTTGAAAAAAATGTATACAAAGTGCAACAAAAAGACAAGTTCATGGTAGTTTTTATGCAATTTTCAAAGAAGATGGCTACAAATTGCAAAAAGTGAATACTTTGGGGTACTTTTTTGCAATTACCCCTATAGTTTATTGATACTCCTATTTCATTTATGAATAGGTACTGATAACTGGAAGGTTCTTGAAGAGTCAACAAGAAACAGAAAAATGCAAATGGGCATGTATGTTTGGTGAAGTAGAAGTTCCAGCAGAGGTCATAGCAGATGGTGTTCTTCGTTGTTATGCTCCAGCACACAAAGCCGGGAGAGTTCCTTTTTATGTTACATGTTCCAATAGGTTAGCTTGTAGTGAAGTGCGTGAATTTGAATATCAAGTCAACCATGCCCAAGATATGGATACCGTCAACAGCTGTAGTAGCAGTACAACTGATGCTCTTCATATGCGCTTTGGAAAATTGTTGTCTCTGAACTCTGCCTGTCCTCCTTCAAACTCTATATATGAGAACTCGCCATTGAGTATTAAAATTGCTTCATTGTTGAAAGATGATAATGATGAATGGGATCAGATGCTGAAGCTAAGTTCAGAGGAGGGTTTTGCCACAGAAAAATTAAAAGAGCAGCTACTTCAGAAGGTCCTGAAAGAGAAGTTGCGTATATGGCTGCTGCAAAAGTTGGATGAAGGTGGGAAAGGCCCTAATGTTTTGGATGAGGGTGGCCAAGGTGTCCTACATTTTGCAGCTGCCCTTGGCTATGATTGGGCTATACGGCCTACTGTTCTTGCTGGCGTAAGTGCTAATTTCCGTGATGTGAATGGATGGACTGCACTACATTGGGCAGCAATATCCGGCAGGTGAAGTTTCTTTTCTTCATTCATTCATTTATTATTATTATTATTAGGGATAATTACAAAAAGTACCTTGAGGTATTCACTTTTTGCAACTTGTAGCCCTCTTCTTTGATAATTTTAAACACTGTCCTTAACTTGTTTTTCTGTTGCACTTTGTATAAATTGGTTTCAAAATGATGATTTTACCCTTGAAAATTTAAATTTACAAATGATAATTGAAGAACTAAAAATCCAAATTTTCATATCCCTTATGCTTATCTTTTGCTTGCGAGTAATATATTGCCATCCCAGCTTCTTATTCTGCTTGAATCTTTAATATCAGAGAGCGCACCACTGCTGTCCTCATCTCTAATGGTGCAGCTCCAGGATTAGTGACAGATCCAACCCCCGAACATCCATCAGGCCGAACACCTGCCGACCTAGCTTCTGCCAACGGACACAAAGGAATAGCGGGTTATCTCGCCGAAGCTTCTCTAAGCGCCCACCTCTCATCTCTCAATTTGGATACCAAAGAAGGTGATGCCGCAGAAACGCCCGGAGGAAAAGCGGTACAAACAGTGACGGAACGAACCGCAACTCCAGTCACAGACGGTGATTTGGCTTACGGGCTATCGATGAAGGATTCGTTAGCTGCTGTCTGTAATGCAACTCAGGCAGCTGCACGCATCCATCAAGTCTTCAGGGTTCAGTCTTTCCAAAAGAAGCAATTAAAAGAGTATGGTGGTGACAAAAAGGCAATGTCCGATGAGGAACTTCTTTCACTTCTTGCAATGAAGACCCATAAGCAAGGTCAACATGATGATTCTACACATTCTGCTGCAGTACGGATCCAGAACAAGTTCCGCAGTTGGAAGGGTAGAAAAGATTTCTTAATTATCCGCCAACGAATAGTAAAAATTCAGGTATTTTTTAATCACTTCTCTTTCAGATATTCTGATTTTTTAGAGGGGTTGCTGAAAAGTGCCCTCATGAATTGGCCACGGATGGGAAATAGCCTTTTGGAAGAAAAAAAAAGTGTCGAAAAGTGCACTCATGAATTGGACACTGTTCGCTGTTACTTTAAATTAACGGAAGCTGAAATGTGGACAATTCATAAGGCCTTAGGGAAATGTGGACAACACATCCATATGTGAAAATGAAGACAATTCATAAGGCCTCTATGAAAAAATGTGGACAGTTTGTAAGGTTTGTATGGGAAATGGACAATTCATGAGGCCTTTATGGGAAATGTGGCCGAGGGAAATTGAATTTCCGTTAGTTTTAGTAACAATAAAATAATTTCCAATTCACAAGGGTACTTACGCATGTTTTTTATTCTGATTTTGATTTGAAGCGCAGTGACTATTTGCATTTTAATACCTTATACTTTTGTATTGTGAAAGGCACATGTCAGAGGTCACCAGGTTAGGAAGAATTACAAGAAGATAACTTGGTCGGTAGGAATTTTAGAGAAGGTTATTTTGCGCTGGAGAAGAAAAGGAAGCGGTTTGCGTGGATTCAAACCCGAAGCACTTACCGAGGGTTCAAGTATGCAAGATACATCATCAAAGGAGGATGATTATGATTTCCTGAAAGAAGGCAGGAAGCAAACAGAACAAAGGTTACAGAAGGCCCTAGCTAGAGTGAAGTCCATGGTTCAGTATCCCGAAGCAAGAGATCAATACCGTAGGCTGCTAAATGTTGTCACCGAGATCCAGGAAACCGAGGTACTTATCTTTCCTTTTCTGATATCTATCGAAATTGTGCAATTTAGTTTCTATAGGGAAACGGAGGTATACCGCTTAAATGATCGGGACTTGAAGACATTTAGGAAGTGTTACATCTGTGGTTGGGATAATTGCAAAAAAAGTACACTGAGGTATTCATTTTTTGCAACTTGTAGCCCTCTTCTTTGATGATTACAGAAAAGTTCCTTGATCTTGTCTTTTTTGTTGCACTTTGTATAAATTTGTTTCAAAATGACGAGTTTGCCATTGAAATTTTGAATTTAAAAATAACAGTTAAAGAACAAAAAAATCCAAATTTTCATACCCCTTAAACTTCTTACTGTTTGCACGTAAAAATTTGGATTTTTTTTTGTTTTTTACTAATTACTTTTTAAATCTAAATTGTAAAGGTAAGATCATAATTTTATACAAATTGCAACAAGAAGACAAATTCAGTGTTTTTTTTTTGCAATTATAGAAGAAGGGGGGCTACAAGTTATAAAAAATGAATACATCAGGGTACTTTTTTGAGATAATCCCAATTATAAATTCTTATATTTACTTTTACTATCAGTCTGCTCTCTAGGTTCGTCTATAGGGTGAGCTAAAATAGAAAGTCGTATATTTTGTTTGAATGTGCTACAGGCTGCTGATGATAAGGTTATTAACAATTCAGAAGAACCAAATGACTTTTACGATGACCTAATCGATCTTGAAGCATTGTTAGACGACGATACACACATGCCTACTGCACAATGAACGAAGATCGAGTTGTTGACACGCTCTACGGAACGTGTATATGCAGTCTCTTGCAGTTGGCCAGGTATTAGCTGCATCAGTATTGTATATTATCCCTAGACATCCGAAGAGGATTAGATATGGTAGCAAAATCAATTGACACTGATGCTGATTGCTTGAATGTTAATATGATTAACTGTTCTGGTTTTTAGAAATTTCGGGTCTTTTGGTTCTCATCGATATTCTCATTTTAACCTTCGGTTGATGATCAGAAATATATCCGAGTACTCGAAGTAGCAAGTGTTTTTGAGGAAATGTATTGTGTTCTGGTAGTCACAGGTTCAGGTCTAGGATCAGCTTTAAGTAGTGAAGATTTTTTTGGGTCGTAGGGTTCAAACAAAAATTAATTCTTGAAACTTGAATTTGAATCCATATAATTCGATTAATGGGCAGTCAAACGAATCAAAAATCAATACTTTTGTAGTTTCGTATCATGGTTTGAGATGGGGATCTTTGAGTTATGTGTTCGTGCACTTCGCTATCAATACGTCTTCAACACGATCTGTCTTTTACAGGTATCCACACGAGTAAGTGATCCCCAAAATGAGCACCTTCGTATTAGATACGTATAAGGCTCCCAACTTCGAAAATCATAGTTACTTAATACGAATACATGCACTAACGTTTATACGTCTTTCGGTTGTCTACACTAACATTCAAACTTATTAGAGGGCACAATGAAATTTCAAAACAATTACACATTTGTTTTTCCATTTCAATCTGATAGGACTTTTGGGCAAAATGATAAAAATATCCCCTGTTAGTTTTCAAATTTCAACAACCCTACCGACAAGGCGAGCTCGAGTTTGTTGGAGCATGATACCGGAGGTCCAAGCTCGACTTCGATTTGACACATTTGCCTAGGAGCATCTCCAACGCTGAGCGGGGAGCAGCTGACGGTGAGGAATCGTCG
>JAYMSV010002146.1:0-11502 GCA_036897745.1 Erodium moschatum
GTGACGATCAGGCGAGGGCTGGTAAGCAGTCTCGCCAGGAATAATGATGACTAACCCTGCTTTAGGGACTGGCTCGAGGAGGGGTCCCTAGCGGAAGACTTGCCTCCCACTACTGATGCAATCCGCGCTCGAACATTTGAGCATGAATTTCGGTACCATCTCCTTTTCCCCCACCTTTTCTTCAGACCTTTGTGACTCTCCAGTACCGTCCGAGACGTTTATTAGTATGATAGGAACTTCAAGGATTATGCTCTTTGTCTGTTCTTTCAATTGTGGTCAGGGTTTCTACCCTGGCGCACTATCATGTAAGCTTTTGATTTAATATATGAGTATCTTTTAGTAAAAAAAAAAAGTGAGAGAGTCTAAGCCGTGTGCAATACTCCTATAAGGCTCTCTCTCTCTCGCCCTAATCCTAGTTTAAGCCTCACTCAGTGTCGTTGATCAATTCTCTGGCCGCGAAGCCTACAACCGATCTACCTTCATCATCCCCAATGGTGATCCCTTCGCCTCCTGCTACAACCTTGCCCCCTTGTCCCTCTGTGACGTTTGTCAACCAGTAAAAGGGCGGCGAAAAGCGGGCTCCAACACATCCACAACATCCCCTCCTATTCCATCGTCACCAGCCAACGACCTACTTACCATGAAGAAGGGGGCTTCCTGCTCCAAACTAAGAGGGGGCCTAAGCCCCGAGGAGCGATTACTGTTATCGCGGTCGTCACTGCACCGTCGGATACCCTTCTGATGGCTCCGGTTATGGGTGGGCCTGAACCCTTTGCACAAATGGTGGGGATGGCGACCCCATCCTTGGATGACGATCCCGACCCAAGCCCTGACGCAATCCTTCCAAACCGTAGACCCTACTTCATCTCCGGCCGTTGTCCTACCGTCTGTGGCAACCCTTCAGGAGGGCTTCTCGACTTACTCTATCACCGAGGACGAGGACGTTGTCATTGACGTCCCATTTACCCCGGTGGATCCAATAGTCCTTGCCCGTGGTCAATATGACATGGTGGGCAGGATGCTCAAGACCCGGACGTATCGGAAGGACTTTATACTGAAGGTCATCTCGAAGGCTTGGCGACGCTCGGCCTCGGGACTAGTGGTCAAAGATCTCGACCCTGGGATCTTTGCTTTCTATTTTGGCTCACATGGCAACCAAAGACTGGGTTCGCCAGAATGAACCCTGGTGCTTTGATTGGTATCCGCTCATACTCGGAGACTCCGTTGACCCGAGGGGGATAGAGCTTCCCCAGTTGGATATGCTTTAGCTCTGGGTGCAGGCTAAGGGTCTTCCACCTTTAGTTCGGACACGGGCAACCGGGGAGCTCATCAGTGCAACTCTGGGTGAGTATGTGCAGGTTCCATGCTACGAATGGGGATTTTGTTGGGGTGGAGCAGTTCATATCAGATTTTGGATGCCTCTGAATCGTCACCCATGACGATCTCTGGTCTTGCGCTTTCAGGAGTTCCCGGACCCAATGAAGGTTAGCCTGACCTATGACCGACTGCCCAACTTCTACTTCAAATGTGAACGGATTGGTCATGTGGTCCAAGAATATGAGTGGGAGACTCCAAGGATCCCCCAGTTTGATAAATCCCTCCTCTACATAAAACCGGACAAACTCGGCCAAAACTTTACTAATGATTGGAGTAAGGAGGCCTCGCTATCTCGAGTATGTCCACCGGAATTCACTCAAGTGAGCCCAAACATTTTACCTAAGGGTCCCCCACATCGGGGAAGAGGCCCTATAGTAACCCCAAACACCTTACTAACCCACAGCTGATAGGGGTATGGGCGGTTTGGGGTCGACCTGTTCCTCCCAAGGGAGAGGGGACTAGTTCACAGATTGGGCCCGCGTACACTTCATGGACTGTCCCATCTGAGGCGCTAGGCAAGAAAACGGGATCTGCAGGAGAACCATGGGAAGATCAGACGAGGGTTGGGAAAGAGCCTTGCTAGATGGAATGATTAGTGTCCAAGGATTCAGGGATTTTTACTTGAAGGGATCTCTGAATCACGTTTATCTTCCCCAACTTACTATCGAGTCCATGTTCGATCATACTCCTCACGACTAAAAGAGTCTTCCCTATGTGATCAAGCAATATTTAGGCACCATCTTGAGCGGTTCTCTACAATGTAGGTTTATTTTACAATTTTTATGTTATTTCCTTAAAATCTGAAGTGTTATCGATTTTTTGTTCCAGAGTCTGTTAAAAAAGGAGCAACGAGTCCTTGTTTTCTATATTGACCATTTTTTATATATTAATATATTAATGCAATTTTCGTTTAGAAAAAAAAGTGAAAGTCCAAAGGTCAATATAGTTTTAAAAAAATGTGATATGATTAGTAGACTTCTGTGAAACTATCCTCGATAATAATAGTTACATATTTAGATATTTTTGGTAAATGAATCTAAGTTGTTGGTAGACTTCTATTTGCAGACTTTTTGATCGCAGCTCCACCTCCGTGGCTTATAGCGTCACAGTGATGGTACTAAAATTCCCATTTTCACGACGTGTAATGGACGGTGAAGGGTCACGGTGGAGGCTCTATGTCATTTAACTGATCCACCTCCACAACGTGTAGCCCACAGTGGAGGGCCACGATGGAAGCTCTCTATGATTTGTACCATGGACGTCCTCCTCCACGGCGTGGCTCTTTTGTCTCCACGACGTGAAGCATGTCGCGCCTTAATTCCGAGGTGAAAACCCTATTAGTCCTTATTCTGATGCTGACATGTGTCCTCCACAACGTGGACTCTGGTGCTCCACGATGTGGACTCTGGTGCTCCATAGTGTGCAGTCTCTGGGTTGGCTGCCTTTGACTCCTCTAAGCTGCTTACCTTGACTTGTCTCGGGACAAAGGTCTTTTCCCCTAACTTCATGCTCTAAGATTCCTACCACAGAAAGGAAAGAAAACAAGAAGAACGAAGAGGGTAAATGAAAGTAAAATAGCGTGCAATTACAATAAATTTAAAATAAAATCATACATAAACATGGGGGAAAAGGGTATATAATAGCAACTACATATGAGACCTAATAAGTAGGGCATTGATTTCCTGACAACCCAGACAATGTTTGCAAATCAATCTCGTCAGGGTATATGAGGCATGGGACCTAATGTAGGACGACATGTTGGAGGACTGTCTTACATCACTCCCAACCAGACCTTCCTGGGTACCCTCCACAGGGTGGGGCACCCCGACTGCCTAGTGAAGCATGTCCATCTACCAGCATTATCATCGTACCCCACTAAGTGTGTTACGGTCCCCCACCATAAGGTCAAACTATTATGTAGATAACCTGGAATAGCTGGAAATCTAGTTTCTTGTGTACACTTATATACTAAGTTAGTCTCATGGTTACCTACGAAGATATTAGGGGGTTTTATTGATTTCTCGGGCATAATTAACCCTGTCTATAGGTATGGAAAAATAACCTGAACCCAAATGGGACCCGACGTTCCCGACCCAATTGGGTCAGGGTCGGGACGAGTATTTTGTAATCGGGTCAAAGATATGGCGTTGACTGGGTATGTTTACCAGGTACGGGTCAAGTTTGTCATTACCCGAAACTGATCGGATCCTAGAATAACATATAAAAATTAAATAAACATTATATAATTATATTATAAAATAAACACAATTCATGGCTACATAAGTTTACTTGTTTAAGATGATGGAATTGTTAGTTATTACTACTTAATTGGTTATTTCATAGTTATATATGATTCATGAATATTTTAATTTATTTTCTCAATGTTCCCTTGATTAAATGATTAGTGTCAACAACTTTTTATGTTCTAATAAATTTTGCATATGGATACGACAATATTAATACTTACTCATGTTAATGTTCAATCATATCACACTTAATTAAACAAATTTTTGTCTTATAATTAGCTTTGCATATATGGATATGTATGAACATGTTACAATAATACCTCAAAGGAAATTATGAACGGATCGGGTCAGGGAACACCCTACCCAACCGAGTAGCTAGCAGGCATGTAAAATCGGGTATTAAACGGGCATTGACCAAATACGAGCATCAGATATGAAAATTGTTAGGGTACGAGTATCACAAAACTCACTTCATACCTAATAATACGTTGTTGTTCTTAAACGTCTACGAATGGGTCTCAAACTATTTTCTGAAAATTAGAGATACTCTATCATAGTTATGTCTCCAGATACGTTATATATTACGTTTTTAAAGTAACAAGTAAAATATTTTTATCCTTGAAAATGATCGAATATACTGCAATTTAGTTTGATCACCGTTAGCTTTATATCATTATAAGTTAAAAAAGAAGAAGAAAAAGAGCTTTATACCATTTATATCAAATCATAAAAGTTGCTTCCCTTTGTATAAAAGTACAAATACTACATACTATATTGTACAAATACTAACTATAGAAGCTGAACTGCTGTTATTTCTATAGAAGTATATTCCTACTAGAGTAGACCTTCTCCACACTTGTAAACCTAGCACCCATTCTTGCTTTATTGATCATTTCGTCTCCTGCTACAGTTCTTCTTGTCACGGTCAGTCATATCACGTTCATATTATTACAGTATATGTAAGAGGATATATCCATAAAGTTTATTCTCGAATTTCAATTGTATATCGTTTTTTTACACATTCTTATAAGTAATCTATATTATGCATAATTATTTTGTTTCAAATTCACTTGTAAGTTATAACAATCTTATCAAACAAAATAAAAATCGACAATGAGTAGTTAATAATATGTTGTTATCTACTTATTTCAATTTCAATATCTCTCAATGTAAAATTTATAAAAAAATTAATATATGAGCACTTTAAACTGAAATAAAAACTCACAATTAGAAATTCGTTTGAATCATTAAACAAGTTAATCGAATCATTTGTGGTTATCACTCATGTCATCAATTATTCATTAAATCTGAACCATTGTTTCATGATTATAAATTAATTTTTACTTTTGTTAATATACATGATTTTTACTGGGTGATACACCTAGTAAAATTAAAGGTCATAAACGGTTACATATTTATATTTATAATTATATGGATTACTATATACTTTTTATAGAAGAAATGGACTACTAGATAGTAATAATTACATTATTAAAAATCACTCATAATTATTTGATTTCTAAAATAAATATTGAAATAAATATCTTATTATTGATACATGTCGACAATTTCTCACATTTTTGAATTCACAGTTATTAAAAATTACATAAAAAGAATCACGAACTTCAAAATTACCAACCGCGAAGCCCAGACATTGTAATTGTGAAGTTCTCAACATGCTTCTTCAACCGACCCTAGCCGCTCTCGTCAAAGAGAACGTTCTCTCTCCAGTGATCCAGTCTGACCACCTACCTCTTCTCCACCCGCATCCATCTCCATTCCCTTGCCCCTACCAGATCATCCCCACAGTCTTTACCGCCATCACCGAATCCGCCCAACTCGGCGATGATCCCCCCGCCTCTGGTTCCATCGCATCTGCCCCCGCCACCATTATCACCTCCACTGCATTCTCTGCCACTACCGCCTCCGCCCCAACTGGCACTGATTCTACTACCACCTCTAGCTCCACCGCATTTATCCCTCTCTTGATGTACGACGAAAAAGGAAACATCAAGCAGGGGAGCTCTGCAAAGCAGGCACGCCAGCTGCAATGAGTTCCTGGGGATTTTCGGGATACTAGAGGACTCGTACCATGGTTAGGAGGGACCTTAGATTACTTGGTCCCGAGCCTCCTCCTTCTCCTGAAATCCCCCTCGGGTACCTGGCGCTATTAATGCCATGTGGTCTCTTTAGCGTGGCCGGCGAGCATCTGAGACACCACAAGTCCATTCGAGTCGAGTCGGGGGAAGAGCTAGCAGCGCATCAATCAAAGAATATGGATAGATCCCTTAAGGAGTTAGCTGAGTTATCTAGTGTTTCTTGTCAAAGGATTAGCATTGCGACCATGTCCGTAACTATGTCTCGACCTACTTTTATCTTCCATTAATAATATTTCCACGATTAATATGATAAAAAAATTGCTAAATATTTTTAGAATATTTGTTTTTACCAAAACCAATATAAATATTTGTTGAAACATGAAAAACAATATAAATTCTCAGTTCAGAAATTACAAAAGAAAATGTCATCAATAACCCTTAGAAAATCCAATCTAATCAATTGATACCAATGGTCCATAGTTTTTATCGAGGGAGTGTTTTTATTTTTGGGTTCAATACCATACAACTAATCCCAATTAAATAATTTATCTCAAAATCTCTTCTATTCACAATCCCATTATCCAAAATGAGTCTGGAGTGCTTACGAAGTCTTTATAATGAAAACCCATGAAGCCTGTTCTGGAACTCGAGCGTTTGCTGTAGATTTTGTGAGCCTTGCATGCATGTCAACATGTACTATCTTTCTTATTCTACAGCTTTCGCTGTAGAAATTGATCATAGACAAATGAAACCTTGAGACTATTAGGTCTCTGACATGCATGCCCCGATGCTTGCTCACGAAACTCTACTAACAAAGCTCTGGTTCCAGGATAGACTCCATGGCTTATCATTTCACTATTTTTTTTTTCAGACTTCACACATCTCTCCAAATATATGGAATAATGGGCTATAGGGGATTGAAGAACATTTTGAATCGACCGAGTATCTTCAATGTCAATAGTTTTAGCCATTATTAATTGTTTTTTACTGTTTTAAATTCTGAATTGCATGATCAATATTTTCTTTTTTTGCTTACTCTCCTAGTGACAAAATTGATTCATTAGTTTTTTTTTCATTGCCCTTCAAAGGTTAATACAAGATTTATAATGGATACTAGTAGTAATGTGGATTACTAAATAGTTTTTTTTTATAAAAGAAATGGACTACTAGATAGTAATAATTAAGTTATTAAAAATCACTCATAATTATTTGATTTCCAAAATAAAAAATTCAAATTATTTTAAAAAAACTGAAATTAATATCTTATTATTGATACATGTTGTAATTTCTCACAGTTTTGAATTTATAGTTATTAAAATTATATAAAAAAATATCAGGAACTTCATAATTACCAACTGCTAGGATTGGTTCCATACTCACCAGTAACCTACCCAGCTAACCCTAGAAAGCTATACATCAATAACTTGAGTTTTAGGATATTTTTATCAAAAAGCATATAATTAAATTCACTGTTTAGAAATTACAAAAGAAAATGTCATCAGTAAACGATTTAATATCAACCCTTAGAAATTCCAATCTAATTAATTGATACCAATGGTTCCTAGTTTTAATCTAGAGTGAGTTTTTGTTTCTGGGTTCAATATATATCATTTATCATTTAACTAACTACTCCCAATTCAATAATTTATCTCAAAATCTTATTCTAATCACAATCTCATTATCCAAAATTGCTTGGACTGCTTAAGAAGTCCTTGTAATGCAAACCCATGAAGCCTGTTCTGGAACTCAAGCGTTTGCTGTGAATTTTGTGAGCGTTGCATGCATGTCAGCATGTACTATCGTTTCTTATTCTGCAGCTTTCGTTGTAGAAATTGATCACAGACATATATGAAACCTTAAGACTATTATCAGGTTTCAGACATGCATGCCCTACTACTTGCTCACGAAACTCGACTAACAAAGCTCTAGTTCCAGGATAGACTCCATGGGTTATCACATTTTGGCTCTTTTTTTTTCGGACTTCTTAACACTTTTCTGCAAATTTATGGAATAATGGGCTATAGCATATTGAAGAAAATTTTGAAGCAACCAAGAATGTTCAATATTAATGGTTTTATCCCTTAGTCAAAGTATTTCACTGTTTTAAAATTTAAAGCATGAATCGCATTATTATTAAAAGATTAACTCAACTAAAATCTCAAGTATATAGTTGAAAATTTAACCACAAATTCATATTTTAACACATGTTTTCATGGACAAGATTGTTTATTGGTTTAAAAATGATATAAGCTTATTGAGAAAATAGATAAGAGCTAGTCCATTATGGACATATTTAACAGAGAGGAAACCAATATTTTTTTTCATAGACCATTTGAACCCATGTCCTAAGAAGAATTACTCTTATACCTTATTAGATGATCAATTTAAAGACTCAATTACAATTTTATACTTTAACGTACTTTATTATTTTTTGCTTACTCTCCTAATGACAAAAAATTGATTCTTTTGATTTTCATTGCACCTGAAAATCTTCAATACAAGACATTCGAAGTATTAAATGCCGATAAGAAAAACCTTGTCGTTTCCTCTCTTCCCGTCTTGGGGAATTGGAGTTTTTAATCAAAATCGTTAATCGAAAAAAGAAATGCTGAACCCGGGAACGCAAAATTAATCATTTGAAATGAAATGTGAAATTGATATCAAGTTTTCAAGACCATCCAATCCGGGGCTCATACCTGGTTCTGCTAATTTTGTGTTTAGGGTTATCAATTTGAAAATATTTAAGTAAATTTCTTGAATCGACTAACTGCATTTCAAAAACTTAATATGATGCAACTAAGCAACTATTTTGTTCAAAAAAAAGTTGTATGGTTCAAGGGGTGTAAGAACATTTCACCTTTTTATTTTATAGACAACAATAACTAATGTGAGAATTGAAATCAGTATCTTCACATTAATTATTAAAAATCTCCATGGCTTATGACTACAAAACAAACATATATATGAAAAGTGAAGGAGATGAAGTTTTACCTTGTGAAGATAATGAAAAGACCTGGTTAAGCTGTAGCATTGCAAGTCCATTTCCAACATCATATACATATGGAAGATGGAGGTTTAGGAAATGACTGAGGCTTGAATTGAGAATGAATGCATGGTGTTCCTCTTTTATAAGCTTCGTTGGTACTGTTCATCTGGAGGCTGTCGACCTAAACCGAATGTGTATTAGATTCTCATTCTTTATTTATTTATAGTTTAGTGCAGCATGTAATCGTTCAAGTCATTTATCAATTTAGTTTCTCTTTGTAATCAATATGTTATGTCCATACAAGAAGCAGCCACGTAAGGTACGTCAGAGTCTCACAATTTACAGAAATTGATAAATATGGATTCGTTTATCACTTGATAATATTTCGAGAATAGTTATCAAATTAGTTTTATAGGAAATGAAAGTTACAAATTTCTCGAGATGACATTCTCCTGATATATATATATTTCACAATGTTCAAGTACTAACTTCTTAAAAATGGGAAAATAACATATAACTTGAACCGCATTTACTTTTAATATTGAATGACATTCACAGAGTAATAAAAATAAGTGGTAATTCCTTAAAACTATATGGACGAATAGGTCACGGACTTTTAGTTACCAAATGATTAAAAACGTGTCATGAGCTGCTCTATGACTTGGTCACAGTTCAAAACGTTTACATCATGTTAAAATGGATGGAAAATAATAGAATATTCTTTAAAATTGACAGAATATTCTCTTTTTAATCATGCGGAGTTTCTGGTTTTCAAAAAACTCTAGACTATCCTTTTATTCACCTAACCCTAAATTATTAATTACCATAAATGACCAGACCAACGAATGCAGATTAGCATGGTTTGCTTATGTTACTGCCGGAGTCTTTGTCAATTCTCCAGTAGGATCTGTACACGTATGGGTCCTCTGGACACGTTTGTAGGACATGCATGCTCACCAAACAATGCACCTTGTCCCAGGGGTGGAACCAGGTACAACTTAGGGTGTTCACATATGAGAAGTTGGTGAAGTGGTAAGAAGCTTTTGGTTATTTACAAGGAAACTTGAGTTCGATTCACTGTGGAACATCGTGATTTTTTTTCTTTGACCTTGACTACCCCTGAATTTTTTGTCTGATCCCGCCACTGCCTTGTCCTTAACAGTTATGATCAGTTATGTGCCTATCAAATGTTTATGGCTCCAGCTTCTTTCTTTCTTTTCCTCTATCAATAACTTATTCAAACTTGATTCAAATTTTGTCTTCGAACCATGTTTAGACTTCAACCAAGACAGGATTGAGAAACACACTACTCGCTCCACATAAAATAGATAGATATTATAATGTGTTTTTAATTGGGACACTGGATGAGTATAGTATATATATATGATCGATATGTTCGAAATCGTTCCCTAAAATGTTAAATGCACAATCCAACTCAAAAGCTCGAACTGATGGGTGGAGGCACCAATATGTTTATCAAGTGGTTAATTTGTCCACATATACTTTCGTAGTGGGACACATACTTCAACACTCCCCCTCACGTGTAGGGCTGGACATCTACACGTGGGTCATAGCAAGACTGAACATCTGCATATGGACCGGAGACCACAAGGTGAGGGTAACAAATGGGTTGTGAGCCGAACTAGCTCTGATATCATGTTAAATGCCCAATCCAATCCAAAAGCTCGAACTAATGAGTGAATGCGTCAATATGCTTATCAAATGGTCAATTTTTCCATATACTTTCGTAATGTGACACATACTTCAACATAAAACTTGCCTCATTTTGTATTAGTACTCAACCAAACCTTATTCGATACAAATAAAGACATTGAGTTCCGGTTGAGTTATTTGACAGTGACTTCCAGTCGGCTTATCAAACAAAAATAATCTCCATTCAGTAATGGGTTGACAAATGCTTAAAGGTTGATAGAGTTATCGGATACCATTTCCGTACATTGGAGTTGCTTTCCATTCACCAAAGTCGGCTTATTAAACAAAAACAATCTCCATTCATGATAGCATCTTATATTCCCTTCTTTCTTAAAGCATCCATTTTTAGATAGAATTGCTTTCCATCTTTTTGGTATTCAGTCTTTCCATTTTAATTTCTTATAGTATAGTTCTTCATTGAACTATTCAAATTGCTTTATTCAAACGTTTCTCAAGTTCCATTTTTCGCTCGTTCAAAAGATTTTAATAATCTAATCCGCATATAAAGATAATCGAAATATGAAATAAAAAAATATATTTTAATATGGTCGCACGAATCGGGACGTGCTTTATTAACAAATTATATTTATTCGTGCGATGTATTCAAGTCCCGACTCAGGAATAAAGTGATAAATTAATAATTTGTTAAAATTACAACACAATACATTTTTGATAATTTATATAGACTCATATAAAATATGAATTAATAGTTCCTTACAACTATATATTACATGAATGATTTATGAAAGTTTTCTGAAAATGATAAAATTCTTGTTACGAAGAATTCCTTATAGACTTGAATTGTCCTTGTTGAACACTTGAGCTTGCATAGTGCTATTCGAATCTCATCAGCCATTGTTTCTTTTTCATACCTTAAAGATAGGAAGTCATGTTATGAGTATGATTTGTTTGAACTAACATATATATTTTGATCTTGTGCTAAAATGGAAAATAATTTTCAATGTTCATAAAGTGATACATTGAACAGAAGAAGAAGAATAATAATAAGGTGAGAAATTGAAGGGTTCTTTCGAATTGTTTGACATTCGTACATGAATTATATAATAATTAAGTAGAAGTT
>JAYMSV010002147.1:0-11501 GCA_036897745.1 Erodium moschatum
GGTACTGAGATGAAAAAAAATTATTTTCAGGGTACTGAGATGCAATTAACCCTTATCTTTAAAATAAATATAACATACTTTTTGAAATCTCATTATACAGTTTTACATAATTACTTTTTTCTTTTGCAAAATAATTAAGATTTACAAACACAAAACAATTAGGAAAAATTGTTTATCAAAAAAATAGTTTATGGATAATATTTGCAAAACCTAATCCAATAATTCAAAAAAACAAATTATTCTCAATTTAAAATTAAATTGGACGATGTTATGATAGGGTTCACCGGACGGATCATTGTGGAGGTCACCGGCGGTTGTAGGGTGGTTCCGAAACAAAACAGAAGCTCCGTCAGTTTATTCTAACGGCAGCTGAGGTCGAGAGGGCACAGATGTAAGTTACTAGAAGTTGCAAGGGCAATTCGGACAAATCACACCTGGCTGTCGTGTTGGACACGAGCTCCATTCAAAAATAAGCCAAAAGCAACGAAACGAGACGACGAAAGGGGAAGGGGAAGGAGAGAAAGAGGACCCGGAGACGACATGTCGTCGAGATCGCTTCTTCAACGCCTCGCACCGTACGCGAGAGCTCGAATTCGAGAGAACCGGAGGCTTCTCAGCTCTTCTTCCGCTCTTCGCGAAGCCGCTTCACCATCGCCGCCGTCTCCGTCGCCGGACTCCGTTCACATGACCGATTATTGTGTTCGGGTATGGAATCTATATGTGTATCTGAAGATGAATGTTTCAATCTATGGATTCATGGGGTTGGTGGATTTTCATGTGTTTTGGATTTGGTCCATTTGGGTCCTCAGAAAATGGAGGAAAGTAGATTTTTTTTTGTTCTTTGTAATTGTTTGTGAATCATTTGGAACCTGGGGAATTGAAGACCTGTGTTGAACTTAGCTTAATACAGCTTCAATGGATGTGAAATTTTCTTCGTTTTGGTGTGGAATCTATATATGTATCTGAAGATGAATGTTTCAATCTATGGATTCATGGGGTTGGTAGATTTTCATGTGTTTTGGATTTGGTCCATTTGGGTCCTCAGAAAATGTAGGAAAGTAGATTTTTTTATTGTTTTTATAATTGTTTGTCAATCATTTAGAACCTGGGGAGTTGAAGATCTGTGATGAGCTTAGCTTAACACAGCTTCAATGGATGTGAAATTTTCTTTGTTTCCGTGTGGAATCTATATATATATATATATATCTGAAGATGAATGTTTCAATCTATGGATTCATGGGTTTGGTAGATTTTTATGTGTTTTGGATTTGGTCCATTTGGGTCCTCAGAAAATGCAGGAAAGTAGATTTTTTTTTTGTTCTTATAATTGTTTGTCAATCATTTGGAACCTGGGGAATTGAAGACCTTAGATGAACTTAGCTTAACACAGCTTCAATGGATGTGAAGTTTTCTTTGTTTCGGTGTGGAAGTAGAGGAAATGAAGATGTGAAGCACGTTCTAGGTTTCTAGTCATGAATAGTTGGGAACTCAATAATGATTGTGTTCTGTGATTTGCATTTAGGCCTTTGCTCTTGATATGATCTCTGTGCCTGTTTGTGTTCTTACATATTTATTAGGGATGATTGCAATAACTTGTGGTGAACTATGCGCGTTTTGCAAATACTATCCCCTAACTGTTTTCCGTCTGCAAATCCACTAACGGCGTTAATGTTTTTCGCAAAAAGTCGACGTTAACCATGCAAAAGTGTATACATAAGGGCTCCAAATTGCAAAAGACATATAATGTAAAGGGAAAAGTTTATGTCATGTGACTGTCACATGACTAATTTCCATCAAAGGTAATGGATTTGCAGAAGGAAAATAGTTTGGGGATGTCATTTGAAAAAAAAATAGTTCATCGGAAGTATTTGCAAAACACGCATAGTACACCCCTAGTTTTTGCAATTATCCCTATCTATTATTGCATCATTTTTATTGTCTTTAGCAATGGTTTACAGAAACTGAAAGAGTTGCAAGCAAGTGAAGAGTCTTCTGAAGAGAAATTGCTTCGATTGAGTGTAGAAACCGGCGGATGTTCTGGGTTCCAATATGTTTTTGATTTGGACAGCAAAACCAACCCTGATGACAGGTTCTTATCTACCTTGTGGCTCATAAAAAGATGGCTTCTTGTTGTTTTATTATGAAACTAAGCATTAAACTTGTTGGGTTATTTTGTTTTTTTTCCTCATATTCTTCAATGCCTATAGGATTTTCGAGACGGAAGGAGTTAAATTGGTGGTTGACAACATTTCATATGATTTTGTAAAAGGTGCAACTGTTGACTATGTTGAGGAACTGATACGTTCTGCTTTCGTGGTGAGTCATTATATCTATATCTTATTTGGTGTGTAAGAGTTATGATGTGTGGACATGGCCCTATTGAGTCATTCCAAACCGACAATCCATCAATGTATACATCTTGCTTATGAAAGTAGGCTTTATGCATAGTGTATAATTACATTATGAACAAAGTAGTCTAGATTATCTTATTTTCATAAACTAGGTATTCCACCCAATGGTAAGGTATATAGTGGATTTCCATCCCAAGGGGACATCACTAAAAATACTTTTGGAAGTTTTGTTCTCCGAACTCTTCTAGATTGCTTACAGCAGCATCACCGATATGGATGTTAAGCTCTTATATACATTCTGTCAACAGTGAGAAGAGTTACTTGATAATCACCCTGAATCATATAGAACTTCAAAAACAAAATAGACATCTAATAGCTTAAGAGACTGAATTAGATGATATATTTGGGGATTACTTTTTTTTTTTTATCAGGAAGAAAGGGGGGAAATCCTACTCTAGTGTAGTCTAGTTTCTAATTTAACCTCCTCACATACCTGATCCCAAGCAGATGTACCCGCTGGGGTTCGAATCTCAGACCTCAAAGAGGTGAGAGAGAGCTCTTGACCACCAGGCCAACCCAAGTGGGCGATTTAGGGATTACTATATCTGAAGCTGAGAGAGGACTGCCCAAATAGAAGAAAATAAATATATGATAACTTTATTGCACTGTGCTCTCTCATAATGCCCTTAAGTTGATGCATTTGATATCAAGTGTGGTCAGGAACTGGTTTAAGATAAGGATTTGGAGAAGAGGTAGGTTTCTGTATTTTTTTACTGAGTCTCCTGATTCCTGCTGCCTCTGGTTTGAGATGGATGAACTTCTCTATGGAAAAGTGTAGTTTCACTTCCATCAGCCCAAATCCATCATAATGAGCGATGATCTCAGGGTTGTATAAGTCAATCGAAGAACTGAGAACTTGTAAACAAAGATTACACCAACCTAATCCATCAGCTCAAACTAAGGTAAAGAACTCTAGGTTACTGAATATTAGAGGACCAACTCAACTCAAAGCTGAGGGCCCAAATATGGTTTTATATTTTAACACGTACCCTCACGGAGAAGCCCGTTTACAGGGTTGGATGTGGATTATATAGAAGGAGAGATAAGGGCTTTGAAGAAGACGTAATAAGAGGTCCATTAAGAGAATATAGAATAATAGAGAAGAAATTAGAATTTTTGGAGGGTGGAATTTGAACTCGTGTGCGTGAGGAACCTGGCTCTGATTCCATATTAGAGGACCAACTCAACTAAAAGCTCAAGCTGGTAGTTGAGGGACCAATTATAGTTTTACATTCTACCACCGAAGTCATCATATTGTGGTGGACTAGGCTTGGTAAGCATAAGGTATTTCATTAAGTAGGCTTGATAAGGCAGGCTAGGCTCGCAGTTTGTACACAAACCTCGTAGGTGCAGTTCTCCCTTCAACCTAGCCTTAGTCTTCTTGCCCCCATTTGCCCAATATGCACACCTGCATAGGTGAGAAGTAGAACCAAATAATAAGCACCTACTTCCATGCGCAACAAAACAGCAAAAACATAACACTGATGGATCAATCCAAAAAATGTGTGCATGCATTTGCTGTTGATCAATCATCGTTATGTTTTTGCTAATGTGTTACACAGAGAAGTTGGTACCGAAGACCGTAACAATTCTTTTTGCTAAAAAGTGTGAAGCATACGTGTGAAACATCTCATTAATGACCTGTCAATAAATAGAAACTTTACTCTTTTGATTCTAGAAAACTAAAATCCCCTATGTGGTTCAGTATTTATGAACTAACTACACTCATATGATGTCACGATTATGTACTCAATATCTTAGTATTGGAAAAATGAAGGCAATGTGTCTACTTTTTTTATCGGCATTGTCTTGTGTATTAGTCAAGACCTTGCTTATGTAGAAGCAAGGGAATGGCCCTTTTCTTCATATTATCATATGCAATCTTGAGGTTTTTTATCTGGTAGTATAGAACCACCACAGCGTTTCTTTCAATACTTTTGGGGAACACCTTATTATGCAATACAGTGGAATTTTTTTTATCAACAATTATTTAAATGTATCAAGATTTGGTCTCGAGACCACCCCTTACGTAGAAGGGAGGTCTATATTTGCCCCTTGACCCAACAAGAGTTGGTGAGAGATCAAAGAGGCCCAACCGAAATTTGAGAGAAGTAAAGCTTCAGAGACACTGCTGTTGGGACTTGAACCTTGGCCTCATAGGCCCAAGTTCAAGTGCTTGACCAGTTGGACAAGCAAGCGTTGGTATGCAATATAGTGTAATTAAATTAAAGTTTATATGTTGGTCCAATTCTATATCAATTACACTTGTGATTCAGCTCTATCTAAGCCTTGGCTTTCTATGCAGGTGGCGACGAATCCAAGTGCAGTGGGCGGGTGCAGCTGTAAAAGTTCTTTCATGGTAAAATGATCGTTGTGTGCGATACTGAAAACCTCTTTCCTCATCGTTGTTCTTCGCATGGCTAAAGGCTATCTCCGCCTGGTCATATATACACTTGATTTTTTCCCAATAAGGATGATTTGTAAACGCGTCCGCCTCATATTTTCCTTGATGAGTCGAGCAGAACGTGTACCCTGTCACACTGCATACTTGTTCATCGGACGAATACTGTTGTAGTCTCGTTTACTAATTGTAACTAATAAAATTTTGTAGTCTCACTAATTGCAGCTAGTAAATTGTTTGTGTAACACAGCTGACAATTGAATTCAATTTTTTCCATTTGGAACATAAACTTATTCTGAAGTGCAAATTGTTTGGAATTGTGTTGTTGAGCAACAAAATCGAGTTGGTAAGGATTCAAGATTGGAGCAACCACAACGGGGCGAATTGATGAAAAACTGCCAAAAGGTGGCTCCATGGATCCGTTCTCAAACTCTCCGACGAATTGAGTCTGCCCCGTTGCAAGGCGGTGGCTAGGAACACGGATTTGTCTTGTTGATTCGTTGCTAGCATCGCCGGAGGGGTGAATTGGAGCTAATTGAAATTACTCATCAATTTTTGCGTGAAAATGACAGTTTTGCCATTTACACAATACGTGTTTTGCAATTTGTTACCCTCATGCATATATGTTTTACAATTTAGCTCCCTTATGTATATACACTTTTGATGGTTACCTTCGACTTCTTCAAAAAACATTAACACTATCTATGGATTTGTCGATGGAAAATAATCAGGAATTCATGTAAATAAACAATTCACTGATAAAATTTACAGTTCACGCATAATTCATCGTAAGTATTTGCAGTTTTTTCTGTGAAATAAAAGTATATTATTCCTCTATTCTACGAGTTCTTTAATTTATTTCATGGGGGGTTTTTCGCTCGCCTCTCTGCATGTTGTCCGTATTCGGCTCGTTTTTTTCTTCTTTTCTAGCTTGTTTAGTTCTCTATCAAGTCTTTCTCTTCATCCCTTTTTCTGTAATTTTTTTTTGAGATCTTTGATTTTGGGTTCAATATAATCTATTATTTTTGCAGATAAAGAAAAGAGAAATATCAAATATGTATTTCTATTTCATTTTGCTATGTGCTTCACCAATTTTCTCTAGAAAATGCTCTCTCACGTGCGACACGAGTGCTAGAGAGGACAGCAAAGGTCAAAACTTCACAGTTGCTCAAAGACGAGAGAGGACTCTTATCATTCTCATCTCCTTCCTCTTCCTCTCTCGCTCTCAAATCCAAGTCCAGTATCGTCTCTCCCCAAATCATCAATTGGACCCTGAAGCATGATGCTCTGTTCATCATGAACTGCTAAGGTAAGCCACACTTCATATCCATGTCGATTTCGCTTCTGTCGAGACATTGTTTATCTGCAAAACTGTGCTCAGATCAATAGGATCGATCAATCTTATCGACCCTTTTCGTTTCGGAATCGAAGGGTCTTTCTGGGTTTGTGAAGTTTTTGGGATTTACGAGTACCCATATGCTAGATTTCATGTTTCTCTGACCCATCAATTTTTTGGTAGATGTGTCGTATTCGAATTTTGAGACACTGTTGCTGAAGTTGCTGTTTTGAAATTAGGGTTCATCTGGTCTTTGTGCTGCTAGATAAGGGACTTGATGTTGATAGGATCCCCAAATTTGTAGTGGTGATTTTTGGGTTTCTGTGAGATGGAGCACCTTCCTGTTGAGGTTATTGGGAACATACTGTCTCTTCTCGGGGCCGCCCGAGATGTCGTTGTTGCTTCCACAACTTGCAAGAAATGGCGCGAAGCTTGGCGAAACCACCTCCATACTATTTCCTTCAATTCGAACGAATGGGGTATTTACCACGAGCTCACCACGAGTAAACTTGAGATCATTATTACTCAAACCATATTACAAACCAAAGGTCTGCAGCGGTTATCGATCTTCATGGATGATGTAGACGAGTTCTCTGCTGCCCCGGTGATTGCTTGGCTCATGTATACTAGGGATACCCTACGGAAGCTGTACTATAATGTTAGGACTACCCCGAGTATCAACATTCTCGAGATATGTGGTAGGCAAAGGCTGGAAGAGTTGGCTTTGTCTCATAACACTATAGCGGGTGTTGATGCTGTTTATTTGAAATTTCCTGCTTTGAAATCACTGTCACTAACTTATGTCAGCATCTCAGCAATGGACTTGAGTCTCTTGCTCACTATGTGTCCAAAGCTCGAGGCTTTGGCTCTGATAAACCCGGATATTGCTATTTCAGATGCACAAGCAACTATGGAACTCACCAGCGCTTCCCTAAAGGACATCTTCGTTGAATCCATCAGTTTGGATAAGTTCATATTGGAGGCTGATAGTATCGAGAATCTCCACTTGAAGGATTGTACCCTCGAGCTCTTCGAGCTTGTTGGTAAAGGGTCATTGAAGAGTCTGCAGATCGATGATGTTAGTGTCATCAACCTCGATATCGGTGAAAACACCGATAATCTCGAGGTGGTCGATGTCAGCAACTTCACCATCATGTGGCCAAAGTTCTACCACATGATCTCAAGGTCATCGAAGCTGAGAAAGCTTCGTCTGTGGGGCGTTGTGTTTGATGATGAAGACGAGATTGTGGATTTGGAGACCATTTCGGTTTGCTTTCCTCAGTTGAGTCAACTGTCATTGAGTTACGATCTGAGAGATGGGATACTTCATTATGGCATGCAAGGGTCATCGCATTTACAGAACGTTACTGTGCTGGAGCTTGGATGGACTGTGATCAGCGATCTCTTCTCGAACTGGGTAGCGGGATTGTTGGAACGGTGTCCTGCTTTGAAGAAACTCGTTATCTATGGGGTTGTTTCGGAGGCCAAGACCCATGAAGAGTGTCAGGTTCTTGCTGATTTCACCACAACTATTGTTCGATTGATGAGGAAATATACCCATGTTGATGTTCAGTTTGAATATGAATAGAGGCTCTGCTACCTTTTGGGCTTGTTCATGTTTCAGTGAAGTTTAAAGAAATTGACCTTACAAAGGACTGTCTTCAGATCCTATCGGATTTAACAAGGTACTTGGGAGCATTCGATGGAGCTCGTGTTTGCTAATTATCATTCTTTCTTGGTCATTTGGATAGCTTTGAACAGTTAAGTTGTAAAATGTACTAAGTGATCACTGATCTGTGTAATGCTTTTTATTTTTGTCATTTTAATCTGGAATTTGGCATTTGCATTCCTCTCTTGTTTCGTTGGCGTTTTCAGCCTTAGCTTTTATACACAAATGTGTGTGGGTTTGAGTTAATAAAGTTTGAAATGAATGAGCTCGAGTTTCTTGAAGAGGGTTAATTCCTATATGTAGATTAAGATCTGCAAGTAAAACCCATTCGAGTATCTGAAGTCGGGGCGAATTCATTTGGTGTAAAGAGGGTGGTTTTCTGACGAAGCGTCCACCTTGGGCGGAGGTTTCATCGTCCTCGTTGAATTTGTCGGCGAATTGAAATCGTCCACCTTCTGATCACTTGTACCTTCTGATCACTTGTCAGACGACACATGGTTATTCATACTGCATTATGGGATATGAATGAATCGATGCCTCCACCTGGGGCGGAGGTTTCATCGTCTTGCTGGATTTGTTGGCGAATTGAAATCGTTCACCTTTTAATTGTCGTAGGACACGTGGTTATTCATTCTATATTGTGGGATATGAATGAATCAATAGGTGAATGGTAGGCTAATCGCCTCCACTGGACCAATCTCAATGCGGATGCCCTTGTTGACCAGTGTTTTCGTTGTTGTGGACTTTCAATATTGTTAAGTATTGTGTTGAAGTTGTCAAATTTGAACGCTTTGTTCGTGAGAGAGGGTTTTTATCCGCCTGTATGAATACGATTTGTCAGGTGTCAGGGTTAATATGTATTAATAATATATACGATTAAGTGATCACTTGTCTTTGATATATGTGTCAGGTGTTAACATGATATCATAATTAGATTGGATATGTGATTCCGTTGATAATGTATTAGAGCATCCACAATGAACGTCAACCCACACGTTGTATCGGCGTCGAAAGAAGCAAAAAAAACATGAAAAAGCTGATGTTTCGTTGACGTCTTTCTCTCTCCTATGGTCAACCTTTTCTTCAACGTCGTTTCTCTCTCTTGTCGATTATCTCTTTCTTTATCTTTCTCATCCCTCAGCTTTTCTCTCTCTTTCTTTCTTCTCTCTCTTCCCTCGGCCTTTCTTCTCCTTATATCTGTTGATTTTGGTCAGATTCGATTCACCAAATCCGACCTTTCGTCGTAGAATTTACCGGATCCGGCCCTAGTTTTGACACTCCGTTCGATGTTTTGATTGGCTCCATTGTGGACGCTCTTAACGGCTATCTTCAATTCTATATAAATACGTTTATACAATAGAATATTTCATTGCATTAGATCATAATCTTGTCAGCATCCCCGTTTCTCTAAACGGTTCTCTAATCCTTGATATCAGCTTCTTCCACACCTGACCTTAGTCTCTTTGCATCCGCATCTCAGACTCATTTTTGAGATGCAAGCAAGATTTAGATCAAATCGCCCATGTAAAAAATAGAATCTTTGCAAAATCAATAAAAAAAAAATCAAGATAACTATGTTCATCTCCTGTAGATAATATTTTAATTGATTTTGCCTTGTATATATGACGATTATTCACGAGGCATTTTTGTTACTAAACCTTAACTAACAGTAAAGTTCCTCTATAACATATATAACATTTAGCACCTGCAATAATTTGACTTCCAACAAGAGATTGAAAGGGGTGGTTCTTAACCTTATATAAGCTTAGGCTGAAGTCTGCAAGCTTTCAACTTATGACTAAGTTGGATATGAATGAACAAAAGTGATGCCAGATATTTTCAACCTACCAAGTACAAACAGAAGAAAAATCATTGAGTCAACAGTAAAAAAATTTATTAATCTTAGGAGACCAAGTAGAAGATGTCATATGACCATCTGAACATAATGAAAAGGGCCTTTAACAAACTTAATAAGAGCTGTATCAGCCTAGATGGATAAAAAAAAAAAGGATAACACCAGGAACTAACTATTAAAAGAATGTACAGTTCAAAAACTAACTATAGACTTATTAGTCGGTCAATTTGACACCGTAGACCTAAAGTAATTACGCAACTATCATTTTCGATTAGAGAGATGACAGAAAACGTTGGGAAAAACTCCAAGAACTAATTGTCATATAACTATTGAACTCAAAAACTAACTATAGACTTGTTAGTTTTTGGAGTTTTTCCTAACGTTTTCTGTTATCTCTAACGGATAATGTTAGTTTACATAATAATCTTAGGTCTACAGTGTTACATTAATCGACTAACAAGTCTATAGTTAGTTTTTGAGTTCAATAGTCAAATGACCTTATGTTCTTGGAGTTTTTCCGTAAATAAAAAACTTGGCCTTGCAGCCAACATTGTGTTTTAGATTGAAATAGAATCTAGTTTCAACAAGCACAAATGGGTTATAAATAGCTCAATTGATAACCATTACCAAACAATCAATTCCCAACAACTGAATCATCAAAATGACTATCTAAACATGATGCAAAAGGCCTTACAAAGATGTATCTGCACAGAACATCTCTGCCCGGATACAGAAAAAACTTCATCTTGCGACTGAATATTGTGCTTTAGATCGAGATAGAAACTAGTTTCAACAAGCAAGACTGAATTATAAATAGATCTATAGATAACCATTACCAAACAACCTATTCCTAACGATTGAATCATCCAAATGACTATCTTCTAAGCATGATTTCAAAGGACTCCGACAACCTTAGTAACAGATGCATCAGCCTAGACCACAACTGCCCGAATAGAGAAAACCTTGGTCTAGCAACGAACATTGAGTTTTGGATCGAGATGGTCTAGATTCAACAAGCACAAACAAGTTATAGATACTCAATTGATAACCATTACCAAACAACCAATTCCTAACAATTGAATAACCCAAACGACTATATGAACATGATGCAAAAAGCCTCCGACAACCTTAGTAGAAGATGCATCAGCCTAGACCACCACTGCCTCAATAGAGAAAACCTTGGTCTAGCAACAAACATTGTGTTTTGTATTGAGATGGTCTAGTTTCAACAAGCACAAACGAGTTATAGATACTCAATTGATAACCATTACCAAACAACCTATTCCTAACGATTGACTATAAACATGATGCAAAAAGCCCCCACTGCCCGAATAGAGAAAAGATTGGTCTAGCAACGAACATTGTTTTTCGGATTGACATAGGAATTAGTTTCAATAAGCAAAAACTAGTTACAAAAGCCTACACTTAGGGGACCTTATAATTGTTTATAATTCACTAGCATTATCCAAGACAGATTGAAATTCACACAAACCAAACTACAGATCGAAAAAAAATTCATACAGACAAGCTGGAAAACCAAAGTTATGCAACAAAAAAACATTACTCTACCATACAAAAGCTTGCATTTTCACAGTGGCATTCTTCAACAAGATGATATACGACACCATTGCTCCTCAATGATCATATAGCTTTATCGAGTTAATCGCTAAAATGTACTAGAATATAACAAGCAAAGAGAACAGAGTGTATATCAGGAAACAGGCATACGCTATCAACCCGCGATGCTCCTCTCCTCCATCAGCAAGCGAGACCATGAGACCAGTGCAAACCCTCGTCGCCCACAGCACGAACACCGCCGAGATCGCAAA
>JAYMSV010002148.1:0-11501 GCA_036897745.1 Erodium moschatum
TTGTCTGGGGGCGGTTCAAGCGATCAATAGTTCTATCTCTTTGATTACTCCCATAAGCGCTATATTAGACGATTGTAAACAGGTCCTTGGTCTTTTAAATGATGTAAAGGTAGTTCATGTTAAGAGGACTGCTAATCAAGTAGCTAATAAGCTAGCTAGAAATGCCCGTGTGTGGGGTAACGTGGTGTGGGATTGTAATGCTTTGCCAGAACCTATTTCCAGGTTACTGGCATTAGACTTTAATAAATCCAACACTTTCGTCAAAAAAAAAATACTGCTTTATCACCTTTCTCATAAATCCAAAAAATAAACACGGATTTGTTATTTTTTTTAACGATTCTATTAGTTTAGATCACGACGTTAGCCAAAATTAACATAACCCATGAATTTTTGTATTTATGATAATGGGGCAAACGAAAACCGGTCGAGAGGGTCTTATGATGTTTCGAACAGTTGGGCAACCTACCGAATTTTGAAAACTTAGCTCAAACTCTATTCACTCAAAATAAACATTTTAATGAATCGAACCCAAACTACACGTTCACATCTCACGGTAATTTAGAAAGAAAAACAAGTACTTGAAAATATACATGCATCAGATCAAATGGAGAATTTCGAACCACTTCATTTGAGTAAAAAGACATCGTTTACAAAATTGCAAATGTCATAAAAGTCAAGTTTCCACAGCTCTCTACCAAAAGCCTGCAATCAAATTGCGGCTTCCCAAAGTGAATCTGGCATTTCCTTTTTCATCACATCAGATAATGCTCCTTCCCCTCATAAACAACATTCACCAAAGATGGAGAAATTCCATATTCGATAGAAACAAAAATGAAAAATAAAGAGCGAAAAAACCCCCTCCAAAGTAACTCGATAAATCTGTGTAACTCACTGAATCCCGAAAAGTGTCTTCAACTTCACAACCAGCCTCCAGTCCTCAATTGAAAGCTCGTCCTGAGCAAAAATAAAAGGGAAACGTTATTACATGTCCACTTAGAAATTTCGCTATCAAAAACAATTGGATTTACACAGAAATGGTGATCGTTTTTTCAGGAACACATCGTGACCTTTCTCATTTATCTGTTTTTTATGGCACAAAATGACCCAAATCCGGGTGTTTTTGATGAAAAACGAAAGGTGATAGTGTGTTACTGATAACACATCACCTTTACCGCGTGTATATTAGAAACAAGGGTCAAGGGGATATTAATGAAGTTACCCCAAAATAAAATAAAAGCGTCAAGCAACCACAAAGAAAAAGGAATACTTCGCCTGCCAAAGTTGGATCAAACTTACCCGATAATTAGTTTTGAGTATGTCTATTGAACTCCTAGAGATGTGGCTCACGAGTTCATCCTCAACCTCAAAGTGCCTGCCAAACATCTTCTGCTGCTCTTCGGCATTGGAGCCAACTATCTGTTATTACATCAAAGTAAAAAAGCTCACCTATGAGACCAAAAAAAAAGAGTTCCTAAAACAACGACACTCAAGGAGTTTCAATCAGGCTTCAAAAGGAGGAGAGACAGAGAGGGAGAATTGAGTTACAAATTAGCAGGCATGAACTCTACTAAAATCTATAATCAGCTAAAGGGGATGTTGAAGAAATTGTTCTACATTGATTGCGCTTTGACAGAGAGAAGGGGACAAAAGGAAACGGGAAGGCTATTAATTTCAGTTGAGATAATTTCAAGTGCGGTTCCAAGAACTCAGCTTTAAACATTCAAAAGGGCATATAAAATGGTCCAAAACAATGTAGAACAAGTTATTTAACCATCCAGCAATCAACTATAGATGCAAAGAAACTATTAACTCGGAAGATCATGAAAAGTAGGAATGATGATCTATGATCCCAACTTTAACGTTCAGGAAATATGACATTGTCTTCATTCCTTTTAGATTTATCTTGCAGTTCTCAAAACAGTAATTTCTAGCTTACCAGTGATGATTACAAGAGCTCATATAAAACATCAATTTCTATTGCAATAAGAGGCAAGGAAAATGGAGGAATATCTCAACGAGGGAATTACATACCTTAATGGCCACTCTCTGGCCCTTCTTTGCAGTGTCAACAGGTTTGTGGTTATTCTCAATGGAAGCAATCCGCCCAATATCAATAAATTCCCTCGAAGGAATACAGATAGGAGTCCCAACCTGCAAAAAGATAGATAGATCCAGATGAGATGTAAGCACAATATTATAATAGTTATGTGTGACATATATCACTATTACATTAGGCATGGATAACAAGAAAGTAAACGAAAACATTTAAGAAGAACGCGCATGCACGACAAGGGATGGATGCTAAAGCACAACGAAAGACCTGATTCCTGATGATAAGGCCATTTCTTTGGAAATTCAAATATTAGGGTTAATTTAATCGGTCTGCTTTTATTATTTTAGTTTGGCTGGTCTATTAACATTAGAGTAACTGTGAGTAACCGTCAACATAGGTTGCTTCCTGTCTTCAATCCTAATTTTATTTCTCATAAGAATATTACACTTTTAGAGTGGTATGAATCACACATATAATGCTTTAGATACCAGGGCACATATAAGTAAGCATTTTGAGACTTTCATAATAACATGTAAAAAATTTATGAGTAACCACTATAAGCCGAGAATAAATGCATTTTTTAAAACAACTAAAGATAAGTATATCTTCCTATGGACAAGTAAGGAAGAGTTAACTCAAATCATGAGGAGTTTACATGAAAAACTGAAAACTGGGAAAACCAAAAGGTAGTGATTTACACTTGGATTAGCCAGCCCATAAAAAACACAGGAGCGAAGGAAATCTTAAGGATGAAGCTCAGTCCAATAAACTTTTTTTCTTTCTCAACAGTGGTAGTCCTGTTCTGTATATTCTTTTTCTCTTGTTTTTGCTGCTTATTCCAGGTAGAAGTGTATCTTATTCTAAAAAAATTGCAACACAGAATCATTGATCATATCTTTATCTAAACTAAGGCCCTAACTAAACAGGTAATCCAAAAAACATATAGTTCACTATGACTTTGTCTAACACTACACCAAGGCCATACAGGTCCTACATCAACGCCACATCACAATTGACACTACTAACTCACGTACAAAGAGAAATACAAGTACGAGAATAAGTCCAAAAGAAGGGGCAGAAGATAAATACCTTAGCAATGCCTGACATAACATCAACCCCCAAGACAATTGGATCCTTCTTGTTGAAAATGCAGCTTGGTACAGTCTTAAGTACACAAGGGAAGATGGCCTCATCAGCAGCTTCCTTCCTGCGTTCCTCCTTGATATTGTCTATGTAGGCTTTGAATTGATCAAATAAGTGATAAATGATATCAGCAATAAAAATCTTCACACCCATATCCTCGGCAAGATCCCGGGCTTCTGGTGTCACTTTGACATCAAATGCCAAGATGGTGGCATACTCCTTTTTCTTCTCAAGCATCACACCGGCCCTCATGATATCCTTTTTATGTACGGGACCTATATTTATACCACTAACAGGGATGTTCACAGCGGGGGACTTCAAAAACTCCAGCAATGCTTCCAAAGAACCAAGGGTAGATGCTTGCACACAAACTCCTTCACCACTTTTGTCAATTCTGCTCATTACATTCTCCATATCTTCCATAGCTGACTGCTTGACAACATCCACATCGTCACCAGGCCCTACCACATATAGACCTGTTCCAGCTATAGCATGCTCGAGACCCTGAGTTAAAATACAACATATGAGATTTCCTAGGAGTATACATTTCAAATGCTTGGATCGAAATCGATGTATATATGCACGGCAAAGATGTATGTTACAATCACCTGGGCAGTGATTTTTATACCCTGAGCAGCCTTGATTTCCTTATGATGCAGATATGTTCCCTGAAATCGAGAATCATCAAATCTTATTAATAAGAAAAGTGGCGTATTTAAATAGACTATAAAGTCGGAACAAAAGCAATATCAATAAATAAATATAAAGTGAGACTAACTTACTTACACTAGTCACAACTTGATTATTGATAGTCAATCAAGTAGCAAAGAAAATCATCCAACATTGACATAATTATCACATTTTGCTAATTTCATGGTGATTTAAATACCAAAAAAAACTCTGGAAACCCATATTTTGTGGAAAAGAAAACATCTTATGATTCCAGATAAGAAATAAACCAACCTAAGACCATTATGCTATATAAGAAATTTGAAAATAGCTGTTATGAAAAGGAAAAGAGTTTTACTTTTGAGACCCATGGCACTAGCATTTCTCAACTTTCTGAAAACTAGACTGAAAATTCAGCAATCTATTGTATTTGCCTGCATGCCTTTTTCTATTGTACTATAAGCATCTTAATTGGCAGCAGGCTCATTGACATACATCAACAGTGGCTTGCTATGGTATTCCAGATTATTGCAATTTATTACCTAATAAATTCATACAAAAAAGCATATAGAGAAACTGTTAAGGAATTGAATCTAACCTTGACTCTTAGTTCCTTCATCGGATGAGGTGTCAATAAAGCTCGAATTGTGGTGACAATTGGCCCCTAAATGACAAATGCATTTGTTAGAATATGAAACCAACCATACACGCCATAGTAGGCAAAACAAAACAAAAAAGATCCTTTAAACCCTTGCCTGCAAGCCACAAACAACAATCTGATCTCCTTCATGAAGCACACCATTCACTAAAACAACATCAATAGTTGTCCCGTGGCCCTCAATAACCTTGACCTCCAAAACCGTACACTGGAACAAAGGTTTAACCAACAACAAAACTGTCACCTTACAATTTTACACTACAATATCCCACTCATTGTAACGATAAGAAAAGATAACACACCTGCACTTCATTGCTGAATGTAAGTTTCTCAACCATTGTCTTCTGAGTCCATTGAACCAGTAACAACAACATATCCGGGATGCCTTCACCACTGTAGTATAAAAGAAACCCGTATTATTAGATAAATAAGCATATGATATCTTTTGGCAATATGAAGATAAGTGATTTACAGTTTGACACAATGACAATTGACAACAAGGTTGAACATGGTTCCCGAGACAAACCTGATAGCACTTGTGGGAACGATGCTGAATGTCTCCCCCATTTCTTTATTTTTGTAGTAAAGTTCAGTATTTATTCCCTGCTCCTTGAACTGAGTAATAATCTGGAAACCAAAACAACTAAATAAATAAAGTTTGCCAGGATAGGCTACTTACATTATTCATTCATGAAGGAAGGAATGTACATCACCTGCGTCAGCCTCATATTAAACTCATTTTGCACATCTTTAGTCTGTTGTTTCATTGCCTTCACAATTGGTGCATTACGACAAACTTTCCACCCATACAGTCTGTCAACCTGCCAAATTTTTAGTGAACAAAACAAAATTAAACACCAATGAGAATAAGAGAAAAATAAGGGGTGCACATTGCTACTTTGAAAGGTAATGTAACACTAAAAAGCTCACCTTATTTAATGCAACAATGAATTCAGTGTTCCTCATTTTCAATAGATTGAGAGATTCAATTGTTTGTGGTTCTAACCCATGCATGAGGTCGACAACCAAGATAGCAATATCACATAAACCTGAACCCCGAGATCTTAAATTAGTAAAAGATTCATGGCCAGGAGTGTCAATGACCAGAAGACCAGGGACCTTCAGTTTTGCATCAGCTTTCAGTTCCTTTGTTCTCTCACGTATATTCACAGCAGGAAAATATGTCGCACCAATCTGTTGAGTAATACCACCAGCTTCGCCTTCCTGAACATTAGTGCCCCTGATGCAATCCAGTAGCTTGGTTTTACCAGTATCAACATGGCCCATAATGCAGCAAATGGGAGAACGGAGGTCAACTTCACCCTGTTCAGAAACTGCATCTGATTTTGGAGCTTCTTTTTTCGAGACAGCACCTTTTTTCTTGTTCTTTTCTGCCGGTTCAACATGAGGTTGGCTTCTCACAACTTCAACATCCTCGGACTTTGTTGGTTGAGGCATATCTTTCTTAACGGTAACTTCTGGCTTAGAAACTGCAGGAGCACCTAAACAAAAAAAAGAACTATGAATTTTTGGAATAAAAGCCATTTGGGATGATGATCAAAAGGACAATGTAGTAGCTTCTGAGAAGGCACTATGAAAATATAATCTAACAAGCAGAGATATAGAGGAAAGTTGGTACAGCACCCTTAATCTCCTTTTTCGCTCCTTGTTCCGGCTCAGAGTCAGCTTCTTCATCTGCAAATGGACTTTTCACAGAAAGATTGACATCATCCCAGCTCTTTGCATCCCATTCTTCATCATCTTCTTCACTTTGATTGTCTTCAGCTACATTAAGAGCCTCTGCTTTCTCCTCCACATTCTTACCTTCCACTTCTTTGACTTTCTCTGATTCTACAGTGTCCACCTCAGTCAAAGCCTCTCGCTGACTGTCCTTTGTCACTTCATTTTCAGTTACCTTAGAAGTTGCAGGACCATTTGCTGAATGGTGAGCTGCTTTTGACTTTTTTGTCTGATACATGGGCCGTTTTGTTGGGGCACCTCCAGTATCTCCAGTAGAGAGAGGCAAACCTCCTGCATTGGCAAGTATCTGGTTTCTCATAGCCTCCCTGCGACGGGCTTCTTCCTTTTGCTTTCCAGTCAAAAGCTTCCCTTCCTGTTTCTTTCTCAACATCTTCTCTTTTTCTCTTTCCTTCTTCCTACGCCTAGCCTCTTCTGCTAGCCTCTCTTCTTCTTCTTGCTTACGCCGCTCCTCCTCTTCCCTTCTCAACTTCTCCTCTTCTTCTCTTCTCTTCCTCTCTTCAGCCTCTTGACGCCTAGCAAGTGCCTCTTGCATCTCCCTGACATGCTTCGGTAATTTCTTATCTGCTGCCTTACTTTTCGCATCATTCTTTTTTGGTTCTGCTGCTTCAGTTTTGACTTCTTCCTTTGCCGCAGCTGCCGCGGCTGCTGCTGCTTTCTTCTCTTTTTCCTTTTCCTTCTTCTTCTTTTTCTTTTTTGCTGCAGCAGACTCCCCTGTCTCTTCTTCAGCTTCCTTTTCACCTGGAGCCTCGTCAACAGCCACAATTGGCTCAGGCTGAGCTTGGATTTTATTTTCTTGTGAGGGAGCAGAAGCAGGTTTGGATGTAGAAGTCCCCTCACCAAGCTCGGCAAGAATTTTATCCAAGTCGTCCTCCTCTTGAGCAGTCCTTCCACTCTTCTTTTTCTTCTTCTTATTCTTAGAAGTCTCTTTCACCTCTTCTTCAACCACATTAAGTTTAGCATCATCTTTTGTAACTTCACTAACATCCTTTACTTCATCTGCAGATGTAGTAGAAGTAGTATTGCTACTTTTCTTCTTCGAAGATTTCTTCTTACCCGAAAAGGCAATAGCTATTCTGTCTTCATCTTCATTATCACTGACTCTACTCACTTCAGATACAGAAGCATCATCATCATTGTCTCCATCAGCAACTGCAGCACTAAATGAATTACCACTGCTCTTTTTGGAAGACTTCTTTTTCTTACCCGAAAAAGTAATTGGAGCAGAATCTTCATCCTCGTCTTGCTTTTCACTGGTTTTCTCATCCACGTCATCATCAAATTCATCCAAACTAACAGCAGCAAAACCACTAGAACCTTTCTTGCCACTCTTGGATGACTTCTTTTTCCCTGTAAAGGAAATAGCAGGAGGCTCATCATCATCCTCAATTTTACTCTCATCAGCAGAATTATCAACCACTTCCCCTTCATCATCATCACCTATCACGTCAAAAGCAGATGATGTGAACAGACTGCCTGTTTTCTTACTCCCCTTTGAAGATTTCTTGGAGGGTTTCTTCTTCCCTGCAAAAGAAACCACTTCTTCATCACTTTCAATGCCATCATTTTTACCTCCAGAACCTTCTGTATGTTCATCATCATCCTTATCCTCCTCTTCCAGCAATCCAAAACTGGACCCACTAAACCCACTCTTCCCACCACCCGCCTTGGATTTTTTCTTCCCATCTTCTTCATTCACCGCCTTTTCTTCATAATCATCATCATCGTGTTTACCTTTCGCTCCCTTAGCATTCCCCTTCTTACCCTTCTTCTTCCCTGTTATAACAGGCAACTCATCCTGGACCTGAGATTCTTCAGACAATTCAGTTCCAATCGAATACTCGTCATCATCAATCTTCACCGCCTTTTTCTTCGATTTTCCACCACCCTGAGGCACAGCAGGAGGAGCCTCGCCCTCCGGGGCACTCTGCTTTTTCCTACCCATCAAAACTTCTGGACTCTATTCCCCAACTTCAATCAAACAAACAAAATCAACACAAGCATCAGAAGCCAAACTAGGTCTTCACCATAACACACACAAACAAGACATAATAAAAACCCAACACAGGCACGAGAAATCGAATCTAAACGCATCCCCAATAGGACCAAAACCCTAATCCCTCTAGATTTCAACCAAAACACCCAAACCCATCACCATTTTCACGAAAACAACAAATCAGTGGCACGAAACTTGAAACGCTACGCATTGCATTCCATATCTAACCTTCTACAAACGAATAGCAACAATCAAACACGATTTCAGAGAGATAAATTCATCGCGAAGACAGTAAAACATAATATAAACGATGATTACCCTTGCTCGATTCTCCGATTTCCGCCGATTTTCAGGTACTGTGCCAAAGCTTCCGATACGCCAAAACCTAAGCTCGCTTCTCGGAGAGAGAGAGAGAGAGAGAGAGAGAGAGAGAGGTATATATGTATGTATATGGGAGCGGCGGCGAGATGTGAAATGCGGCTCTGGAGAGCTATAACAGTGATAGAGAGAAGGAATCAGAGGTTTTACGTTTGTTTTTATTTTTATTTTTCTCTTTTTATCTTTTAGGTAAAAATATTTAAACAGGAAAATCTTACAAAAAAAACTTCTTTGATCTTCTAACATTTTTTTTTTTTGGTTTAGATATTATAATTTTTCAATTTTTTCATTCGCTTATTTTTAACTTTAAAAGGTAAAAAAATCCAGCTTTGGTCTCTAGGGTTCCTTATGCTATGTTTTGCGTCGTCCTCGTGCTCCGTCCTCCTCAACACTCACCATGCTGATTTCCAATGTCCTCATTTCTTTTGGTGTCAATGTTGTGCCGTTCTCAACCCACGTGCTGACCTCCATGGTTCTTGCTGCTACTATCCACGCCACACCACTGACTGAGATGTCTCGCGTTATGCCACCGGCCCAACCACGTGAGTTTATAAATTTGGCTCGTCCTAAGAGGATAAAGCATCGTCCGCTTCTCTCCCTTCCTTGCTCATCGTCGTTGATGCCACTGATCGCCCTCACCGTACCACGATTGGAAGCCCTTGTGGAGGAACCCTCGGAGCCCATGCTTCTTGCACCCGGAGCGGATGCGTCCGGTGTCATAGTGCACATCGGTCCACCCAACTACCCAAATGGAACATGTACCCGGTCTCCTCTCCCAAACCATGCCTATGATCGGAATCCCTCCAGCTGGCAGGGCCATCCATGGTCCTGATTAGTGATTACCCTCTGTAGAGGATGGTGATCAGTGGAGCGTCCCTCATCTCCCTCAGAATGATGAAAATGTCCCTAATCCCTAGGGCGTTCAACTTGGGCGTCATACACCATGAATCGGCACAAAGGTTGGGAACCTCTCTTCAGTGCCCCCGTCATGGCCAAACCCTCAGATGGGAGCAACATCATGGGTCCACTTATCACTAAATGAGGTCGAGCAGAATAGGACACCTCCCACGAAACACCCCCGGGGAAGAACAAAGAGGGGCTCCCATTTATTATTTCGGACGTCCAACCTTTGATATCCTACCCCACTGGAAAAGGAGGGTCAAGCCCTCAACTCAATATTTCCTGCCTATCACACCGGTACGTCCTTGGAACTGAAAGCCCACGCCCTCCGGTTAGAGCCAACGTCCCCAACCCCGAAGAAATGAGGACCAAACGAAGCTGGGACAAGTCAAGATCCTCGTCGTGATATTTGTTCCCACATATATACCTAATAGAAGGACTAACCCTATGTACTTACCCCTTTCATTTAATGTAGGGACAAAAAAAATTGAATGAAAAGGATCTGATATCATTACTGCAAAAGAGGCATTACATGTTTGAGGCCCCGAAGGGTCGAACAATGACTCGAAAAGTAAGAGACACCCTGGGAGTGTTGGAAGATAGGCTATATTAGCCACTAATAACTGAAACTGAAAAGACTGAAAACAGTAAAAGATGATGCTCATGAAGACCGCTTAAGGTGTGGCGTAAAACGCTACTTGATCCCTTGGTGAAGACTCTTTTGTCTGATTCAAAAACCGACATGTCAGCATCAACAACATGGGAGGATATTCGTGAATCAGGGTTCCCTCCCTGAAGACAAAGTCAGATAACATAAAAAGGTCCCAGTCGATCAACCAGAATCAAAATCAAACAAGATTGATTAACCAGATCCATGATCGAGAAAGGAGTGTTAACTCAAATACTTACACATTTTTTCAATAGCTTTTTTGTCCTGAAATAAAATGAAACGCGTAAATACATAACATTTGACCTTTTTGTCAGATATACATTAAGAAAAAGATCAAGGCGGATTAGTTTTTTAATTAACCTTTTACTAGTTTGTACTTGCCCAACAAAAGTATGGATCTCAGTTTCAAAAAGCCAAACGACGTCGTTTGGAACCCCGAATCATTTCTGGTGGCTCGTGCCGTGGCTCGCCACTAACAAACAACTCCGATTCGCTCAAAGCCAGAATATAAAAATCAAATCGCACCTCTTCTCTCACTCACTGTCCTCACCAACCCACTCTCAACCACCACGCCGAGATCGCACCACCACCGCCGGCGACAATGGCAATGGCTCTTCGCAGGCTCCCCCCCCCCCCCGGGGGCACCCCCCCCCCCTTCCGGTGACGACTCCGCGACCATTAGAGCCATCGAATAAGACGGATCTGATCACTAAGCCCTTAGAGGTGAGATTGGAAGGAGACCCAAAATGGACGGCGACCGACCAGAACCCTGCCAACCTGGTCCCTAGACAGAAGACGCTGGGGGATGACTCCAAGGGTGTTGCTTGCGGATTGGAAGGAGGATAATCGGGTAAATGGAACCATGCTGGGATAGCAAAAACTCTCCTCCGGAATCCGGTACGGCTAGGGATCTAAAATGAGGGGGACAAAAAAACCCGACTAATCAGCTTTCGTATCTGGATAAGTACGAAGTACCACCAACACTTACCGGTCTATAACCGGGGCCTAATCCGTTTTAACCCAGGGATTGGTCTCTGACCTCGCCGGAAGAAGGTGCTGCAGGATCAAGACATACAACAAAGGGAGAGTAAGGCGGATGCTATAAGGCTAAGAGCTGAACAAGAATTGGGGCGCATGCCAGAAGTGGGATCCCAAGAGCTTCATAGTGAAAGGGAATTAAGGGAAGGAGATGCAAACGAGGACCAACAGGTGGGGGCTTACCAACAGGCTCACCAGATTCCATGAGACATTGGAGCGATGGGGTCAGGGCCCTTAA
>JAYMSV010002149.1:0-11500 GCA_036897745.1 Erodium moschatum
GGAAAATGGCAAAGTTGCAATCAACGTTACTACATGACAATTTACATTTGCTTGAGTTAGGATTTAGTAATAAACGAAAGGTGGGGTTAGGACATGGAGTAACCCCTAAATTCAAAAGCGAGTTTTGAAATGTTTGAACTCAAATCGAGGAAAAACCGATCGCCATCAGAATTACCCTAACAAATCACACAAATTTAACCAAACCCAACTCGCAATTGTGCCTTCTACTCGTTTTAGGCTAATCATGTACTGATTCAGCATCGAATCAACCACTCTTTTACACCCAACAGAGATTAAATCCTGCAGATTTAGAAAAATCGCCGGAAAGAGTAGGGGGCGTACCGGGAGAGACGAAGAGTTGTGAGAGAAATCGCCGGAGACGTCATCGTCGGACTGGAACCTGGAAAGCCCCGTCGTCACCTGCTTGTCCATGAAATCTGTTGTCCTCATAGCTGATGTTTCTCGATTCGAGTGTTAATTTCGTAATTAATCACTCTTTCGTTGTGTTCACGCAGCTGAGAACGAAAGAGAGAGAGAGAGAGGTAGGACCTGCGAACTGCAATTGAGTTGAGACTTGAGAGAGACGATGTCATAGACTACCCTTTGTTTGGAAACGGGTTATTGAAACTCAACCCAGAACCGGAATATCCTTATCCTTGATAGGATTATCTCCCTCCGGCCATCCAAACAGATGTTAAGACCACCCATAGTGGGGTCTTTTACGGGTCGAATAGGGGCGTCGAATCGATAATTTTTTGGAAAAAAGTTCAAAAGGTCACGATTCTTGGGTTTAGATCGCAAAACTTATCTAGGAATTCGTCGACCGTCTATTTAGGTCTAATGTCCGATTCTCCTACGGAGAATCGACACGTGACCCATAATAATTTAATAATACATTAAATGTTACGTAGACCCACAAATCGGATTTGATTGTGCCCATCTTTTTCCTGATTTTTGTCTAATTAAACTGGGATTAGTCCGTGGGTGGTCTAACCTTTCTCGGTAACTAGACTGTAACCTTAATTTTTCTCCACTCCGTTATGGGTAATAAATGGCAAAATACCCTTCACTAATAAGCAAACATTAACATAATTGGGAAATTAATAAAGCATATTATCAAAATAGTTCAGTGAAAATTTTAAGAATCAATGTAATTAAGTACAAAATGCGACAAGGTTAATGTAGTCAGATTGTCAGTTCTAATTATATCATATTGTAACAAGTAAAAGAGTTTTATAAGGCAAATCAACAGTACATATACAACAGCAAAAAAATAAAATTGATTAACAATATGGTTACAAATTTGCCTAGTCTTGATTTCAGTTCACGGCTTCACCGCCGGAAATCGTGACATCGTCGTTATCAACTTTGTTATCAGAGGGTGACTCAATTTTTTCATCATCAACTTTGTTATCAGAAGGTATCACACTCTTGTGCTGCAATTCCTCTTTCAGCTTAGTTATCTGAAGATCCTTCTCTTCCAGCTTCTCTTGCAACATAAGCACCTGTAATTAAGATATAATCAGGTCACTACTTGTAGTGAAGATATAATTAAATTTAATGGAGAAAAGGTTGGAGATGGATGGAAACCATTTCATTTGATTTCTCAACGTCGTCTGTAAGCCCATCCATATGTTTGTAGAGACCTGTATGCAATACCAGGAAGAAGATTACGATAAGGGTAACAAGTTGATACTCGGGAAATTAAACGTTCAAAATGTTTATAACCAACCTTCAAATTGATCTCTGAGTTCTGCATTTTGAGATTTTTGTAGAGCCAGTTTCATGGCTAATTCATGAATCTGCAGGAGAGATGATGTTAGAAACTTGACATAAGTCGAAATATGAAACAAGGGTAAATAGGTAAATATTCTTCTATTGACTTAACACCATGATTACAGAGTACAGTAAGTTAATTTAGTTTGTCCAATTAAACATACTAGTTAGATCACTGAAGAAGCAGTGATGATTTCTCTTATCACATGTCAAACTTATGTTCCATGCTTAAACTGTGTAAATGTTTTGTAATAATTAGCATTTCAACTAATATAATACAGGGATAATTGCAAAAACGTACCCTGAGGTATTGACTTTTTGCGAGCTGTAGCCCTCTACTATGATAATTGCAAAAAAAAAGTCCCCTGAACTCGTCTACTTGTTGCACTTTGATTAAATTTATTGCAAAACGACGATTTGACCCTCGAAATTTTAAATTAAAAAAATAATAAGTAAAAATAAAAAAAGATGGAATTTTTATCTCCCTTAACTTTCTTCCTCTTTGTAGAATTATCACAGAAAAGGCCTACAACTTGCAGAAAGTGAATACCTCAGGGTATTCATACATAAAATGCAATGCCATACGCACCTTTCCTTCTGCAGCTTGATTGCCTATATCCTCATTTTCTTCCTGTAGGGTCCTACATTTGGCCATCAGCATCTTTCCCATCTTGCTTTGAGGGGTAAAATTTACAGCATTGATATTATCCTGTAACTCCTTCACCTTCTTGTCCTTCTCCTCAACCAAATTCTACATTTGTGGCATCAAATAGAGTCACAAACAAAACAAATGCAAAACAATGGAACGAAGAATACAAATTGGAAATTATGTGCCGATTTCACTTGCAAATGGTTCCGAGCACAAACCTTTAGGCGTGTAAACTCTTCATGAATTGCAGGATCTAACAGTAGTCTCCTTGCCTGTCTTGTTAAATGCCCCACACAAATCAAGCCAAAAACGAAAACTGAGAAAAAAATCTATTGATTTCACAAAACTACATGGTAGTGCTGCCTACCCGGGGAACAATTAATTGAGGGAAGGGAATAAGTAAATGCTTATATATTACCTGCATTGAAGGAGGCTTTAGTTGTGCCTTCAAATCCCGGACTGCAGACTGAAATTTCAAAAGTAAATGTGATTACTGAAAGGAATGATGTGAGACAAACCAATATCGTGTTTCCAATAAACTTCCATCAAAACAATGCCATTTTAAACAATTTTCATATACAACACATTACAAGGTACAAATCTGCAACAAAAATATTCTACCTTCAGCTCTGATATCTCCTGCTCTCTTTTTGCAAATGTTACAATGAAAGCAGCTTCCTTTTTCTTTGCTTTCTCTAACTGATAGTACAAACAAAAGATGGATGAGACCCTTTATATGAATGACAATTCTCAAAATCAAGTAAATAGATAGATATGCATCAAACCTGTTCTTTCAATAACTCCTCGGATGATTTCAGGTTCTGAAGATAATTGATTACCAGTTTAGGTTCTACAAGAAAAGAAAACAGAAATCTACCATTTTAGCAACATAGGCAGAACAGTTTAAAAGATCATATAGAGTTTGGTCAGCAACCAGAACACAAATTCATGTGTCAAAACAAATCATTGAACAATAACTGAAGTAATCTACAAGCAAACTAGCAGTTAACCTGGATTTGATCCCGCAGGTATCAAGGACTCGTTTTGAAACGAAGAATGCCACTTTTGAATCTCTGATCTTGCAGCTTCAAGCTCTGTCTGAAACACCCATTACCATCATGTTTAAGGAATCAATGTGTACACAAGCATAACTGGTTTTGCAAACAGTGACCTCGTACATACTATAAGATTAGATCAAATAAAGGGATAAATACCTGATATGTTGCCAGAGTTTCCTCACAAGTTTGAAGGCTGAAAGAGAATACCCAAAAGGGGGAGACATAAGGCTGAGAGTTCAATGCAAAACTAAAAGCCAAATCATACAAATTTCTTTTAACTGCAACTAGATTATACAATACGTCAATACCTTGCTCGGAGAGATAAAATCATTCCTGTTGCTACACCAGGTGCAGTTTCCTCAATATTGGTGTTAGCCTGCTTCGTAAACCAAAATGAGAAGTGCTAAAATATATAAAATTATGCAGTTCAATCATAAAGATCTTTGAACTCCATGTATCAACATCATCACTAACTAACAAAGCAGTAAATCATTCAAAGTTATCAGTAAACCTAAACAGTTCAGAACATACAACAACAAAAATGTTAGGGTTAAGTTTAAACCTTAACATTGCCTGCTCGTGTGATCGAAGAATCCCGAAACCAAAGATACAGTTTCATGAAGTGCACTCAACATTAAATACATATCTAAACATGAACTCAGCACTCAATACATAATGAACCTAAAATTAGCAATTTGAGCACCCTACAAGTAACCATTTACTTTTCAAACTAACACCACTAGCAAAAGTGAAAACAAGTATAGGTTTGATCTTCCAAGCAACCCAAAACTGCCCACAAAATGTAGAGATTGTGGGTATGCTAAAGATACCTTTTTGGAGCCAAAAAGGTCATCTTCCTCGTCCTCAAGATCCCCAAAGTTTCTCTTGGTACCTGAACTCACACAGAAAAATACAACAAAATTGAAAATAAATTAGAAAACGTAACAAGGAACAATTGCTGAGAGATATCGTTTGTCTGCGGAGAAAGACGAACTAACCCGACCGTCCGGCACCGTGAGCTCCGGGGAAGTCACCGCCAAAATCATCGTCCTGAATTCAAATTGAGCACAAATGAGGGAAAATAAAAAAAGAAGAAGAAAAAATTAAGGCAGCGTAATGGAAAGCTGCGCTTGCGAATTGAAATTAGAATTAAGAAACGGAGAGAATTACATCGTCGATGTGGGGATGAGAAGCCATGGAAACTGAAAACCCTAAGTGAATTTGTTTCCCGGAAAATAAAAATCACAGTTTTGCCGGTTACGAGCTTTAAGTGCACAGCGAGTCAAAGGTACAACTCTGCTATGCACACCAACTCTGATATATATATATATATAGATTTTTTTTAATAAAAGGTATCGATTTTATATCATATCAGAATCCAGAATACATCGTAGAGCGGTCGAAATAAATAATAGAGTCCGACTACTTGTATCCCATCAAAGAACATGCTTCTTGATTATCCAGTGGACTGTCCTGTTCGCTGAACGCCTAACATACTCGATTTTGACATGTTCGAGAGTAGACAAAACATGCAAACAATCATTAATTATAGAACCGAGAGGTGAATTGAACCTATGTCCCTTGTGAATAAGATCGATCACCACCTTGCAATCAAAACTAATATCAACCCGAGTTATGAAATCGTACGCACCCATATCAACTCCTCCCACAGTCTTGAAACCTCGACCAGACTCGGATTCGTAAATTAAGATACCTTTACAGACATAAAAATCGAACCTTTAAATGATTTCAAAAAGCATTTATAAAAATAATCAGACTATTCGATTTTTTTTTCATCTTAACCAGATTATTTATTAGTTCATATTAAAGGGTCTTAATTTAATTTGATCAAATTAAATATTTAGCAAATTTAAGTTAATATTTGAGAGCAGAGCACATGTGAAGTGAGATATCGGGAAAGAGATAGAGAAATCCACAGACTAACTCTACAAATATCAGAGGATGAGTTTTGGATATACCCAAACTTAGTCTCCTCTGGGTCCAGCTGAGCCGGTGATTTTTATACAAAACAGTCCTCAAAGACGAGATCTTTCCTTCTTCTCTCGAGACTTGGGTCGTGCTCACGGCGGCGATGGCGGCGGCGAGCGGCTGGGGAGTAGCAGGACAAGCAATCCCACTTACCCAGTTCAAACCTCTCTTTTGCTTGAAGAAACCAAGCTTCGTTGTTCTGGGTTTTGGCTCGGCCGCTTCGATTTCTTCGCGCAGAGTCTTCAAATCCTCTTCTGATTTGCACTGTCGTTGCCTCAATACTAACGCCGGCGACGACAGCGCTCCCAGCTCCGCTACCTCCAGCTCCGGCGCTTCTTCCGATTGGGATTGGAGCCGGTGGAGCCGCCATTTCACTGAGATCGAAGAGGCCGAGAGCTTTGCCTCTGCCGTCAAGGTTTTAGCTGCCGACCCTTTTTGTCTCTTTTCTTATCTGGGTTCTTCTTAATCTTTTTTATTTGATTAAATGCTTAATTTGCTCATCTCCTTCATGTCTTGTATTGGGGATTCGTGGATTCCAAAGTGAGCATGTTTAGTGACTTATTGAGATTTTACTTTGTATCATCGTTGCTTATCATTTGTAGTGCACTGGTATTGGGTTCATGTAAGCATTTTCTCTTGTGTGCATGTTACAAAAGATGTTATTTTTCTTCCTGGGTAGTTTTATGTAAGATTTGAAGAAATTTGATTGGAGGAAGGCATGAAACTGAGTGCCGATTTGATAAATAGGGGTCTTTCGGTGACATAAGAGCGAATTCGGAAGTAAATTACAATATTAGATAGTTAAGCTTATGGTGAATGCATGAGAGAGCTAAAAGAAGGGGTTTAGTCCCCTTTGTGTTTGTGGTGATTCAGTATATTATTTTAGGGGAGGATATAACAATCAAAATTGCTGTTATGGTCGTAAGCTTATGGGGAGATTGAAACTTGACGAGACTGCAAATATGATTACAGTCACTCTCATATATGGACAAGCATAGACTAGTTAGTTATGCATGTGGTAATTAAATTGATGGTATGTTACAGTTCCAACTCGAGGATGCAATCGAGAGGGAAGACTTCCAAGAAGCTGCAAAGTTGAAAGCGGTCATTTCAGAATTTTCTGCGAAAGATAGCATTGCAGAAATCATGTCAGAGTTGAAGGTTAGCATTATGAAATATTGAATGCCTGAACATGCATGCACAACAGTTCGTGATTACATTTCTTTTTTTTTGTTTATCTGCAGATCGCTGTAGATGAAGAACGATACCATGATGCTTCGAGGTTGTGTAGAGATACTGGAAGTGGACTGGTGAGCTTTCTAGCTACTGCAGAGTGCACGCAATATCCTCAGTAGTTTTCATTTTGCGAGTTGCCATTGACTTGGTTTCTCCTAAAAAAACGTATTGCACACAGTAACATATAAATGGTTCAATAAAGCATTTCTTTGGATAATTTATTGGTTGAATGAATTGTCCTGGTATGGCCCATTTCTCTGAATAACCGGGCATGTTAATGAAGATGCTTACATAACCTGTTTCTAGAGACCATTCTCTTTCATTAGATGGTTTCAGCTAGAATTTGTTTCTCCACCTTGGCCAGGTGGGTTGGTGGGTAGGCTATTCACATGATTCTAGCGATCCATTTGGAAGACTTGTGCATATAACTCCTAGTGTTGGCAGATTTGTTGGCAGAAGTTACAGTCCGAGGTATGAAGTTTTTTTTCATTGTTTTATTTATGTCTAATCTACTGTAAACCATAATTAGTGATTGTTCTTTGTTACAGGCAATTGGTTACTTCATCCCCTGGAACTCCACTTTTTGAAATTTTTGTGGTAAAGGAAGGTGATGAGACATATGTTAAGCAGGTGATGTACAGATTTTCTTCTTCGATCAACAATCCTATGATTTTGGGATCAACAAGCTTCTGATAATGTCTCTATCAACAGGTGGTATACTTGGGGAGAGGAAAAGGAAAGTTGAGTAACTCCATTAGTTTACTTCCCAAACCCATAAATAGCCTCTCCACATCAGAAAATCAAAATGCATCTGTAAAAGATGTTCAAGAAATCGAAGCAGAGGCAGAGAAAACTGATGATAAAGGCATGATTATTGAGGGAGCACCTGAGGAAGGGATACAAAGTGTTATAAATTTTCTTAAAGATAAGATTCCTGGGTTGAAAGTGAAAGTAGCGGATGCTGAAGCTGCTAAGGATAGTGATCCTGAGGAGCAGTTGATAGAAGGCGTGGAGGAAGAGCCTAGTGGGAATTCTGAAGATGAAGATGGTGATTTAGAAGAGTTTAATCCCAACGAGATTGCTCTAATAGGAGGTAACAGTGCCAAAAACGAGGATACTCCAGCTACAAAGCTTGTTATTGGTGGGGTTATGCATTATGAGGATACTCCAACTAAAGATGAGCATAAGCGCCTTTCAGCTGACATTAAAGATGTGGAGAGAGATTCTTTTGTGCTACATGTTCCCAAGAGGAACTTAGATTATGAAAGCAGAGAAAATAAAGCTTCAAAACTGAAACTATCATCTATTGCTCAAGATATCTCTCAGGTTATGCCATCTGATGTTGCCAAGGCATTTTGGAAGGCTGACAAGATTTCTTCCAAGGTGAGATTGTGGTCCATGGCTTTGGCTCAGAAACTTGATACTTGGGACATCATTTGATTTCAAGGGTGGTTTTGCTTTAAACTACTCTTCTGAATCACCCACTTATGAAAAGTTACCTTTTGACAAAACGTGAACTTTAAACTACCCTATTGAATCTTCCAATTACAGGAGGTAAAATGACTATGGCAGAGAAAAAAAATGAGTTTCTTGACTCAAATGAATCTTTCAAACAAAAGGGTACTTAAAAGTTCACATTTTGTCAAAAGGTAGTTTTCCGTAGGTGGACGATTCAAAAGGGTAGTTTTAAGCATTCATCCCTAATTTCAATTTTTATTTAGAATTCCAGTTTTGGCATCATCGAGCAAGACTTTCTAAATAATATTGCTTTTAGTTGCATAGCAGAATTAATAAGCTGTGAACTATTTTTAGATTCACAAAAATGCGCGTGAAATAGTCAAACTAGCTGTTAGTCAAGCACAGAGGCGGAGCCGAGTGTCAGAGTTCACAACATTTAATAGAATTGCGATTCCCGAAGGCAATTTAGATCCGTTTGAGGGTGAGTTCTTGCATACTTTTGTTCTTTCATGTCTGTTTTCATGAGTTACGATTTGTTCTCATAACCATCTGAGCATTACTGTTGAACCTGCAGGTTTATATGTTGGTGCATTTGGCCCTTATGGTGCTGAGGTGGTGCAGTTGAGGCGAAAGTTTGGTCATTGGAACACCGAAGATGATGAATCTTCAGATGTAGAGTTCTTTGAATATGTCGAGGCTGTGAAGCTAACAGGAGATCTGAATGTTCCTGCTGGCGAGGTTATAATAACTAATTGATGATTTTGTTTGTTTATTATGAGAATCATATACTGATCAGATTACTTTCTTGATCGTAGGTGACATTCCGTGCTAAAATTGGCAGAGGAAGTCGCCTTACCAACCGTGGGATGTATCCAGATGAACTAGGCGTGGTAACTCTCTCTCTCTCTCTCTCTCTCTCTCTCTCTCTCTCTCTCTCTCTCATGTCAATTTGTTCAAATTGAGTCCAAGGAGCAACAATTCGTTCCAAATTGATCTGAATTTATTTTTTTGTTTCATATTAGTCCATAAGTATGTCACTTTGCTCCAATTTAGTCCCAAGTACAACCATTTGTTTGAAGTTCTCCAGATTGCATGATTTTGGGATAATCTTACTCAGCTACGCCTAAGTATGCACCATTCTCAACTAACTACCTCCATGTTTAAAAAGTTTTTGACACCCCCCTTAAGTTTTTATTCTCGTTTTACCCTTAGTCTGTCAACTTTTGGCTGTCAAATGGCAAAAAAGCCCTCATGTAAATATAAAAAATAATCAATGATGGTATTTTTGTCATTTCACGACCCAAAATTGGCGTGATTGTGGTAAATTGAGAAAAAAAAACTTAGGGGCCTGTGAAAAACTTTTAGAACTTAGGGGAAGTTGATTGAGAAAGGTGCGTACTTGAGGGTAGCTGAATGAGATCGTCCCTATGATTTTCTGACATGGCATATGATGAGGAGGTAAATTGGAACAAAAATCAAATTTAAACATATTGACAGACTATGTGACTAAAATGAAACTTTTTCCTTTTTTATCCGTTTATTTAAGTAGTAATAGGCTCCAAACTCCAGCACATCGAGTTCAATGGTTGCTACTGATTGTAAGTGTAATAACCATTCTTGTACAGACATCAAGTTACAAAGGTCAAGGAAGAGTAGCAGAGTTCGGGTTTCAGAATCCACGATGGGTAGATGGAGAACTTCTCCAACTCACCGGGAAGGTAACCCAACTGCTTATGATATGCACTGCAAGTCCGTTGTAAATTTGCATTTTGATACCTATGTTGGGTTCTACAGGGCATGGGTCCATATGTCAAAGGCGCTGATCTCGGCTTCCTCTACGTTGTCCCCGAGCAAAGTTTCCTCGTGCTGTTTGACCGTCTGAGACTACCAGAATGAACCAAGCAGGTTTGTAATGTCAAAAGGATTGAGCATCTTATGCTGACAAGAGTTAGTGTATGTTTATAATGTTTGTATACCATAAAACAAGGCCTCTTCTTCATCATATCGTCTGAGCCTTGTATCATTTTTGTTCAGATTTCCTGTTTTTTCATGTCATGTACTGCATAAATCTCAGAAAACTTGAAGTTGCTGAATAGAGTGTTGAAGAAGAGAGGTGTCATGTAGAATATGTATTTGAGATTATGAATAAGCAGCCATTGAAGACTAGCTTTTTAATTGCTTCTTTTTAGTATATACTAATGAAGCTTTTGCTTCTTCCTTGCTCACAAAGGACTGTCCATTATTGCCAAACAACACAAAAGAGTGTTGCTTTAGGGCTTTGAAAAAGCTTTCCACATAGAAAGCTTCTTTGGGTGGCTCCATCTTTTTTTATTTCCTCTCTTTTTCCTCCACTAAGTTACCTTAACCTTGTCCATGTCTGGTTTGAAAATCATGACCAAACATATATTTTTCATGCAATTAATTAAACATTATGATATGATTGTGGTCTCAAGTTTCAATATGAACAGTGATGAGAGCTTTGGTTAAGTAAGAAGCTTCCATTGCTCTGTTTCAACCAACCCATATCAGTTTCACAAGCTCTTCACTTTCTCTTTCTTTCTGTTTTGTTTTCCCACTCTCCAAACACCCTTTTTCCATCTCTTTCTGACTCCTTAAATTCCGAGGATTTGAGAGCAGAGAATCGTCAGTGATGAGAGCTCTGGTTACGTAAGAAGCTTCCATTGCTCTGTTTCAACCAAGGCCATACCAGCTTCACAAGCTCTTCACTTTCTCTTTCCCTCTGTTTTGTTTTCCCACTCTCCAAACACCCTTTTTCCATCTCTTTCTCACCCCTTAAATTCCGAGGATTCGAGAGCTGAGAATCGTCGGTGATGAGAGCTCTGGTTAAGTAAGAAGCTTCCATTGCTCTGTTTCAACCAAACCCATATCAGCTTCAAAAGCTATTAACTTTCTCTTTCTCTCTGTTTCGTTTTCCCACTCTCCAAACACCCTTTTCCCATCTCTTTCTCACCCCCTAAATTCCGAGGATTCGAGAGCTGAGAATCATCATCTCCAATGGATTCGAGAACTCTGTTTCAGAACCCGAAACAGAAGCACAACGTCATCTCCACAGCTAAAATGAAGAGATCGCACTCCAACAACTCGGAGTTCCACTCGCCGATGCACGAGCTCGTGGACCCGCCGGAGTCGCCTCCCTATTACTCGCCGGCGAAGACCCTGCCGGCGGAAAACTCTAGAGCGATCGTGGCCGTGAACAAGTGCACCCAGTTCACGCCTCTTCCCTCCCCGGCGGAGCCGGGTCACGGGGCGGCGAAGGTGGGAGAAGACGGGAGGCCGAGGGGGCTGCCGCGGCGGCCGGAGAGGACGAAGGAGG
>JAYMSV010002150.1:0-11499 GCA_036897745.1 Erodium moschatum
AGATCGCGACCTAATACTTATTACTATGCTAAATCCGTGTTGTGTTTCTTCCACGCCTATAGTTTATGATCTAGGAACTTAAGCATAAACATGGAAAAAATAAGAACCTAATGTTGTAGAGGAGACCAATTTGGTGTAACGAGAGACAACCTAGTTGGTAATGCTCCTAGTTCCTTACTGAAGACAAAATTTGGATTAACTGCTTGGTCGTAAGTGTGTTTGGCTGCATAAACTCTCCATTTTGAGCTAAATGAAAGCCGGTTTGATATTTTTTGTACGAGTCATTAGATAAAATCTATGCTTCATGTTGATAAATTTACTATGAAATCGTTTTTGGGATCTGTAATTGTTTCCCATATTCACTACTCGCTGTTGCCTAAACTAAGGAAGATATAAGTTGGCAACGCTTTGTGTGTAACCTTGCAGCATATATGCCACACTTGAGTCTCTTGTACGGTGACCTCACTGACGAGGAGAAGAAGAAAGCTCAAGACAGAGCCAACACTCTCGACGACAACCTGAACGAGCTGAGCTTCCAGATAACTCGCCTTGCACTGTACAAAGTAGAACTAGGAGACAAAACCCTCAAATCTTGGGAGAAGATTGCTGAATGCGACTTACGCACCGATTAGTTTTTCCTTCTCCTCTTGCTTGTGCTTATACATGTACTAATAAATGTATCCCGAACCAAAACTGTACTGGTACTACTTGTGATTTGGTTTTGCAATTGAGATTATGATTTCCCGGAAAGTAGTCTCTTGTTTCATAATGTGTGAATGTGAAATCGGCATGATCTCAACATGTGCTAAAATTAGGAATTTGTCAATGGATAAGGTTGTTCTTGTGATATGATCATAGACAGAGAGAAAGTAAAGCAGCCATGATTTGAATGAATTGGCAATTTGGCACACTTTTGTTTTTGGATATCTTTTGACTTTTTAAAAAAACCCCTTTTCTTACACAAGTTTACAAACATGTTTTAGATTTGGATATAAATTTTCGAAGGTCAACCGTTGACTTTGTTGGGGATAATGATGAATAGCTGGAAGTTGCCAATTCCAACAGAACTTAAGGAGAAAAGTCAAAACATGAGGACCTTGTAATGTGTGCATAACAAGGCACATTATGGTATCGTTTCGAAATATCCTCCACTAATTATTTGCTTAGCTGGGTCTCTTCAATTCTATTTATTTAATTAAAATCAAAAATAGGTTACAAAAGATTGTTATAACTTATAAAGGTAATAAGAACCACGGGGTGCATTTTCATTATACAACTTTATAAACCTTCTAAATATGGTAAAAAAAATTGAGGCCTGTTTGAAAAAAAGAAAAATAGTTTTAACTTTTTCACGTGTTTCATAAGAAACGACGCCGTCCGGAAGCGCGTGTTTAGGTCACCGGTGCACGTTAGTTAAGCAATCTTACGCCGCGCCGTCCCGTGTTCGACGGAAACCCTCTCCTTACGCGCTCGAAGGCGCGGCGAAGCTCACTCGCTCCGTCACCAACCTTTTTTCAAAATACAGTATCGACGTTTCCTACCTACATAACATCAGCTCGCGGCTCAGCAACTTCACCACTTCGCTACTCTCAATCTCTCTGTGCCTCTGATTGTAGCTAGGGTTTTGGATTCGAGCCATGGAAGCGCCGAAGATGCCGGTGAGGTTCACTCTTGGTAAGCAGTCGTCTATGGCACCGGACCGCAGCGGCGGCGACGGGGAGCGGGGCATTATCGCCGACGATCTGGAGGCGATAGAGCCGAGGATTCGGCTCATGTACGCGGCCAGTGAAGGGGATCTGGAAGGAATTAAGGAGCTCTTGGACTCCGGCGTCGATGTCAATTTCAGAGATATCGATGATCGGACCGCTCTCCATGTCGCCGCCTGCCAGGGCCTCACCGACGTCGTCTCGCTCTTGCTGTCTAGTGGCGCCGAGGTGGACGCCAAGGATCGCTGGGGCAGCACCGTAAGTTCTTCAATTGCATCTCATTTTTCTTGGTTTCTCTATGATCTATACAAGTTCCTATTTGCTTTGTGTATTCGGGGTGTTTGATTGGAATGTGAATTTGTGCTGTATTGCATTTTTAGTCTTCAATGCCAAGGCATTTCTAGCTATGGTTAATTTGATCAAGGATGTGACCATATCATATCTGTTGGTTGCAGAATTTATAAGTAAACCTTACCTGTTACTGTTATAGAAGAATTAATTGTGGTATAATGTAGTTAAGTGGCTCTGGACTTGGAGATCATTAGAATAGGAGTTCATACGCTAATTTATTGAAGACACAGTGTTTCAAAAGAATCGGGGGATATGATTATCAACGATATTGAAGCATGATGCTGTCTGAGGGATGCTTTCATCTTTTGGTAAATCTAGGACATAAAAGGGATACCCTACAGATTGAGAATGAATAGGTCCATCCCAGTCCCCGGTCACTGGATAATGGTTTTTGGTCATGTAAGATTCTGTTCTTCCAATGCTCAATGTATAACTCTTAATGAGTATATGATGTGCCTTGGTTACAAGTTTAGAGCTGTATAACATGCTACCCCTTCACCTTAATTCATGCAAGGGCTGGTAGAAAGTAGTTCTATTTAGGAGAGTATATCTAATGCTTGTGGAATTAGAATCAAACATTCATTTATTCAGAAAGGAATTGCTCTCTCTGTCCCAAAATGAATGTTCATGTTCTTTATGTAAAAGTTAGTATGCATGAAATATAAATAATACCCTTCTTATTAGTTAACCACCAAGTAGTGGGTTAGGACATAATAGTAGGATGTGAGTATGTATAACGGTATACGTAAATCAAGGTATAACTTTACTAGTCCTTAATTCTTGCTAAAATAGTAAATAAGACATTAATTTTTGGATGGAGGGATGACCTTATCAGGTGATGTCTATTCATATTTTTCATCCATCCCGTAACCTAATGTTTATTCAACAGCCTCTTGCAGACGCTTCACATTACCAGCACAATGACGTGATTAAAATTTTGGAGAAACATGGAGCAAAACCTTTGGTGTGTATTATTTATTTTGTGTATGCTTTTTTGAACGTTATTAGTTTTATCTCTTCCTGACTTAGTTTTTGGTTTGTTTGTGACTTCCATCCTCTGTTCATATTCTGTTCCACATGAATTTGCTACTTAGATGGCTCCACCCCCTATGCATGTCAAACATGCCCGTGAAGTCCCAGAATATGAGATCAGTCCAAATGAACTTGATTTCACAAACAGTGTGAACATAACTAAGGTAAAAAAATACTGTCTGTTTGTCCTAGCCTCTGGCAGCTAAAATTATCTAAGTTTTCGTTCAACTGGTAATTTTGTAGTGTATATCATGCCGTTCATTATGCTATATTTGTGCCCATCTAATATTGTAATGAAACTACATTTGATGGAACACTTAATCAAAGTTCCTAAATTTTAACTTGGGTTTTCTTTGATGTAAAATCCATTCCAAATACTAATTTATATTCATACTATGTAGATTACAATGTGTGTTAGGTACTGAATGAACTACAGGGAAATGACAACAACTTGTGTGTGATGAATTATCAATTTGTAACTTAGACGCGCTTTATGTGCTTACATGCTGTAGCTACAAGGTGTTATATTGAGTGTTACATAGACTTATATTTTTTATATTGTGAGTCTTGGAAGCAATTGGTCAAGCTATATTAGATGTAAACATGCTGTTACTTTGTTTTTTTTTCTATCTCTACTTTTCGTTAATTGATTTCTAATTGTGAAAATACTCCAGGGAACCTTTCGTATAGCATCATGGCGTGGCATACAAGTTGCTGTTAAGACACTTGGTGAAGATGTGATTATTGATGAAGATAAAGTGTGAGTTGTCTTATTATACACACGGCTCCTTTCCATATCAATATTTCCCTTGTGTTATATTTTTTAAAACAGCCTTTTTTTTATGTAGGAGGGCATTTAGGGACGAGCTTGAATTGCTTCAGAAGATACGACATCCAAATGTGGTTCAGTTTTTGGGTGCTGTAACTCAAAGTAGTCCGATGATGATTGTGACTGAATATTTACCCAAGGTATGCCCCAGAGCTCATTTCACTACTATGGAATACATTTTTTTTTGTCAGCTTTGTATTCTTGAGTAAGTCAGCTTTTAAATCTTTAATTTGCAATTTGTTATATAGGGAGATCTTTGTGCATTCTTGAGAAAGAAAGGAGCATTAAAACCTACAACAGCTGTGAGATTTGCACTCGATATTGCTAGGTCTTTATCTATACATATGCTTATCTATATGCTTCCGTCTCTTCTGTTTAACAAGTGGCACTTATTTTTCATTAGCTTTTAATAGACCATTACAGTGGAACATTTATGCGGTTTACCCATTAAGTTGGCAATCTTGCAGGGGCATGAATTATTTGCATGAAAATAGACCAGAAGCAATAATTCACCGTGATCTGGAGCCTTCGTAAGTTATCTTACTTTAGTTATCTATGTTTTTCTTACCTATAGATATGAGCAGACTGCCTTTGAGTTCTCTTCAGATTTCTGTCTTGTCTCTGAGACTGAGCTCATTTATGTGTTACTTTCGAGTAAGATAACAGAAATGTATTACGGGATGATTCTGGGCATCTTAAAGTCGCCGACTTTGGAGTGAGCAAATTCCTGAGAGTTGCTAACCAAGTTAAAGAAGAGAAACCTAAAACTTGTCAATATGAATCTTGTAAGTCACACTTCAGGTCACATATTATATTCTTAATTCAGTTGAAACTTAGATACTTGAAAAATAGTTTCTTCAAAAATTTCTCATTGAGAAATAATACTATTTTGACTACTTGGCTTTTGTAATGTACGTATGAAAATTTATAAATTTGTAGTTGTGATTGAAATTAGTTATTTACCATTGACAGGGCGATATGTTGCTCCAGAGGTTGTTAAAGATGAAGAATATGATACCAAAGTAGACGTTTTCTCCTTTGCTTTGATTCTACAAGAGGTAAAGTTCTATTGTCCTCTCTAGATTGAAATTTATTTTAGTGCTGGGTTTCCTATGCTAGGGTATGTATCTCTCTGTAAGTTGGTTTAGTCCTTGTTGGTCATGGAAGAAGATACTGTCCTTAATTTTTTGAGCTACAAGAGGTAAAGTTCTACCGTCGATTCCATTTTGCTTGTTTTGAGCACCCGAAGATCTGCCAAAAATGTTTTGCATATGTCATTATCTTGACATGATACAGTTTTATGTCCATATACAACAATGACAATCAAGACATTTCCCAACAAGGAATAAGCCAACATGTTTTTGGTAATTTGGAGAGAAAATAATGTCCATGCTTGGGACTTTTGTGGTAGTTTTCATAGCACACTGTACAAAGTGATTTTGGAAGATAAAGTTTAACGCTCATCACCAACTCTAGTTTCTGGAGAAATTGCTATTATTTCCACTTGGAAGTTATTCGTTGCTGGCATGTTATTCTTTCTGGTAACTTTTATAGGAATTGGCTTGGCAGTTTTTCTGTATTAAATCACTGAAGCTTGGTGGTTTAGCTTGTGCTTTCATAAATTTCACTGATTATTGCAGGTCTAATAAATCATATATTTAATTTCTTGTACTTATAGATGATTGAAGGCTGTCCACCGTTTCACTTAAAGCAAGAGAATGAAGTTGTAAAAGCCTATTCTGCAGGAGAACGCCCTCCTTTCAGAGCTCCACCAAAACGTTATGGACATGGACTTAGGGAGTGAGTCAAGTCAACACCTTTTCAGATATTTTTGTAGAATGTATTGCCTGTTTCAGTAAAACATAACCTTAATAATGTTTTCCCCTGCAGGTTGATTGAAGAATGCTGGAATGAGATGCCAGCCAGCAGGCCTACATTCAAGCAAATAATTCCAAGGCTGGAATCCTTGCACAATACTCTTGTTCGTAAAAGAAGTTGGAAGGTCTCTCTCTCTCTCTCTCTCACACACACACACACACACACACAACACACCTTCGTAGGGATCAATCAGTTTATATAAATTAATCAGCCAGTATCATAGAGAACTCTGTATAACATGGTCAACTATCCATCACATGGGTAGAATAAATGATTACTGTCTTTATTCTCTCATGCCATTAGTTATGTGCATGTTACTCTAAAAAATGGTGGCCCAAGGCTTACATCATAGTAGTGTATTATGGTATAAGGAAGGTCATTTATGTGTGGATGGAGCCTCAGCCCTGTTGTGACAGGGAGGCTGTTTTATCCCAACCAAAAGACTCCTTTACTTGCATGTCCTCTTGCTCAGCCAAAATTCCATAACTAATGGTTCCTTGGCACAAACACGGGTCAGGAAGTCTTCCTTCAAAGGGGCATCCTTTTGGGTTTTAACCACTTACTAATGTTTTCTTCTCGACACATGAACAGGCCACACCCATGAAGTGCTTTCAGAATATTGAGGCCATGTGGAGGAAAGATTCTGATGCAAACAGCCGTAGCCGTTCATCTCGATCCACTCGCAGTGTTTAAGTGATGAGGGATTTATGCTGTTGTTAGTGTGTACTTGGGTGGATAACTTTCCAGGTCTGTGGGTGAAAGAAGATCAGTTCATGGGCATGTGTGATTTTGATTCCACTTCAGTAACTGAACAATGACTTCTCTACCAAAATTTGTTCACTCATCATTGGAAATTGCAGGATGAGAATAACACACACCATTGATGTAAATACAGTTCATTCCTATTCGCGAGCTTTGCATCTTTACATTATTTTAGCAATTTGGAGTAACTCTAGCTTATATATATATATATATAGAAGAGCTTGATTTGGTTTCCTATATACACTGAGATCTCATTATTGCAAAAAAAAAAAAGAAAAAAAAAAACTAGTATTGGTGTGGATGAAATGGAAGAGGGTATTGATATAGGTTGGGGATGAGGAGTTAGGTAAATATGGTCCATTTGTGGTAACATGTCTAAATGTCTAGTTGAGGACATGTAATGCAACACCAAGTTGTAATTACTCAATTCATGACTTGTAAAATCATTATAATAAATAGAGCAATTATGTGAAGTAGCTAGCTAGGTACAAGGACCATAATCTCACCCAACTCTTATATTTTCGTTCTACTCATTTAATGGGAACAATTAGTTATATCATTCAAACAAACTAACATATCAATGATTAGAATATATTTTTTAATAAAAAATCGAGCCTCCGGATATTCTAAATGGGCTCTAACAACAAGAAAGACATTTCCAATAGGATGTAGTTGAGTAATTCAACGGTCGTTTAGGACATATCTCACACGTTATCAATTGATATACAAATTTATATATTTCTCCAACCACCGGTAAAAGATTGGACTATTTATCATCTACCCATAATTTATTTGCTCTTTCCTTTATGAGATTCTTGTTCGAGCCCAAAGAAGATACAGAGTATTTTTTGTCCTATTAAGTTCTTTGAACCCACACAATAAACAATATTCGTTTTAAGTGTGATCTGTCTTATATAAATAATCGAACCCAAAAATTGTTCAAATATCTCAATGTAACATTTCCGAAGGATCACTTACCGATAAATTAGAACCGGATCAAGACGTTGGCCAGGAAAACTCTTATAACAAGAATTACAAATTATTTTAGAACTTGAGAACATAAATTTAAATTCTTTTAACTCAAAACAATATATTGATTTTATTATAGTTCTAAGGGTACTGTTTTCATTAACAAGATATTAATTGAAGAAACCGTCAGTTTTCTTTTTTTATCAGCAAACCATTATATAAAACCTGTTTTTTGAAGTGAAGAGCAGGGGGAGAAGTACAGTGAAGGAGCGATCCACTCTAATAGGATCCTCGATGAACCACACCAACAACCTGAGGCATGACCTGAACAACAAATGGACTGGAGCATTGGCATATAAGCTCAGCTTTTGATGAAACCCAACAAGGGATGAACACACTGATGAGGGTCTGAATACCCAGATTTTACAACCATTAAGAACAAAATAATAAAAAGGTCTATAACCCTAATTTACCAAACATGAAGCCCCAAATAACCGAAGGTCTGAAAATTTAGCTATTAGTTTACCATATTTAACTAAATGATGCATTTTTATGTATTGAACAAGTTGGATATGTTTGGTTTTGAGCGTGAGAGGTCATTGAGGAGAGCGAACAAAATGTAGGCAGTGGGGTCAGTTGAAAAAATGTTCATGTATATATGTGGGGATGATTCCTCAATATATGTTAAGAATACCCATAAATCAGAGACCAGATTATAAAAACAATATGGAGAAACGATACGTTAAAAGAGCAATATTCAAAATATAGTCCATATCAATCAATTGGTCATGTTGTCTCCACCAATATGGGACCATATATTTGTTAAACCATTTTAATCTTGAGATAAACACTCACCAATTACAAACATTGTTAGGTACATATAACATATATGTCACTTTGTGGTCCTAAACTTAAATAACAACAATGATATGAAACAATTATTTTGGATACTATTTCAGAAATTTCAGTGACTCATTCGTACAAATATATATATGTAAAATACAGAATATTCGATATTATCAGAAAAATATCATAGTTGCTTAATTGAAAGCGAGGAAACATGATTTCATACTTTGTCTCTTTGATAGAAATATGAAATTTATATGTATATTTTGGTGGGAGATCTTTTATATCTACTGAAATCCACCCAAAATCATATACGGCCAAAAAGTCAAATTTGTGTAGAACTCTTTGAAAAAGAAATGAACTTAGTTAAACTTAGTTAAACTTAGTTAAATTTATGTCATTTTGTGGTCCTAAATTTAAATAACGACAATGATATGGAACAATTATTTTGGGAAATTTCAATAACTCATTCGTATGAATATGTAAAATACAGAAATTCAATCTTATCAAAGAAGGTCACGGTTACTTAATTGAAAGCGAGGAAATAGAATTTCATACTTCGTCTTTTGGATAGAAATATGAAAGTCGTATGTATGTTTTGATGGGAGATCTTTCATATCTACCGGGATCCTCCCTATGTCATATAAGGCCAAAATGTCAAATTTGTGTAAAACTCTTTGGAAAAGAAAATGAGTAAATAAAGAAAATGGTTAGGCCTATTATGTAATGTGTCATCTGAACTTAGTTAAGGCTTCTGGGGTTTTAACTTCTCTTCTCTCTGATTTAGAAATCACCTGCTCATAATTGTTATCATCGATGACCTCTCGGGATTCGGCCTTGGGGGTTGTCGGTGGGGGTCTGGCTCGATCTCCCTCTCCTTTGGCTTTCTCCCCCTTCCTTCTCGAACCCTGGTCGAGCCTCTAACAGGGAGAACCGCCGTCCTCCTTTTCTGTCATCGTCAAGCCTCAACCTTCAACCTCCAGGTCCCCTCATCTCGTGCACGCCTGCCTCGTCTATGGTGGTCCGGTCGGAGCTCGCCAGAGCAGGTTGTGGTGGGTCCAATCCCCTTTCCTCTCCAACGGACGGCGCCAAACAGGTCTTCTCTCCAACTAGGGCATTTTTGTGGCCTCTATCATGTGGGCCGATGTTGTGGCCGTCTTCACGTGGACCGGTATAGCTCCACTACCTCTCCGGTATTTTTAGAGTCTGTTCATCCTTGCATGACTCTCTCTAGCTCCCGTTCTGAGCAGCTAGGCTTCTCGATCTCAGACGTTTCCGTTATTTCTCGACCGTCTATCGTTGCCGATCTGTTCTACCGTCGTCCTTATGATGCCTTAAACTTTATTCGTTTCCACCCAGTGTCGTTATCACCGTCAGGGTAAGGAGATCCCTGCCCATCGATGTATGCCGGTCAAAACCGAGAGGACCTTGACCCTCGGGGGCTGGGGCTCAATGGGGGATGGAAACCTGTTGGGCCTAAAAACAAGCAAGTGAGTCCTTTTGGCCTCTTTACTGTGGTTTGGGACCCGTCATCCAGCAAGCCAAGACGACCACCTTTTGAGGTAAATAGAACCTTGGGCTTGCGTAATCGAACGAATCTCTTGTTGTCGTCTTCTGATTATTGTATTGGAAGTATGTTGTGTATGCTAGGACACCAGAACACCTGTGCTATGATGAACGAGGGTTTTTCGGTCTATATCTCGATTATAAGGGAACATTCTCATGCTATTATTCGTTTTTGGAATTGATCGATGAAGCATAAAATTTTCAAAAACAAAATTGATGTCTCATCTCGGTTATATGGTATTAACTCTCCGGCGGTCTCACTTGCAGGTCTTTGGTGGGAAACATTTCCGGACACGGGTTCGTTGAAGATTTGGAAGCTCCGAGTCCGCTTGCTGAGGATCTGGTCGTCCTTGACTTTCGGCTACCTAAAGGTAACCTTTTTCCCCCTTCTTAGCCAGATCTTCCTTCCCGACCACCGCTTACTGAGGATCTAGGTCGGGGCCTCTCGGTTTGTTTCCCGAGTAGGGGGTTTGCCTTTTGGCTTGTTGCGTAAATCTGGTTTTTGAGGTTGGGGGGACTAGTTACCGGAGGGGATGCGGTCTCGAAAGGTGGTACTAAGTCCGGATCTCGACATTTCACTACTTCCCTCCAAATCTGCCGTCTTGTGGTGGCTCGTTCTTCGTTTTTGGTGTTGGCCAACGTCGAGGTGGGCTTCGTCTCCGTCGATTCAGGTGTCCCATTTCCTCCCTACTTCCCGCTCTGCACTATTCTTCCCCTCCTCAACCCTGTTCGTGGTTGGGACCTCACGGTCATTGTTGGTGTTGGCCGCCGTGAGGTGTTTGGTCTTGTGGCCTGGTTTGAAGATTTAGTCAGTAGCCTATTAGGGGTTAAGGGGCATTGGTTCATTGGTTTCGGAGGTGTGGTACTTGTGGTGACTCGGGTGTGTGTTGTACTGGATATTGCTGATGTGGAGGATTCTTAGGTTTGGTTTAGCTGTCTTTGGCCATATGTTCATCAGTCCAAGATTTTTTGATATGCTGTGTAATGCTTCATTTTCTGTTTACAGGTTTTGATTACTCGCATTCAATTCTTACTCGAAAGCATTATTTGGTTTTAGGGTCTGAACCAAAAAGTCATCCAATGGATGTTCTCGTTAGATACTCTCAAAAAGAAAGTTAAAGATATAGTTCTTATGAACGGGTTAACAAAACATATGTCGTCGGTAGATACTCAAAAAGAGACCTTTAACAAAAACCCTTAAAAGGAATAGGCCCTTTCGGACTTTTGATTCTCCTACTTTTGTTTCTTCATTGCCCTTTGCTCGGTTGGGTTCTACATGGAACTCAAGGTGATATTTGATGTCAAGATATGTTATTAAGACCTATATTGAAACACCTAATGATATATAATCAAGTCAGATAACATGTCTTAGGGCTTTAAGAATTGTTGTTGATTTGGTAGTTTGTAGTTTAGTTTTTGAAACTCATCCATTTTCGCATTATGTTATTTATTTTCTGATGAAAAAAAAACTAAAATAAATATCTATAAATAAACAGGGGAAAATACAAATGACCACTCCAAACTTGTCGCGATTTACGGAATATTACCCCAAACTTTTTT
>JAYMSV010002151.1:0-11496 GCA_036897745.1 Erodium moschatum
GAGCGAGGCACGATGAGCTGCCTCGCGGGTCACCATGAGTAACCCTGAGCATCTCGGGGTGTTTGTGAGGAGGCACACCCCACCTTTGTGAGTCAGATACCTTGTTACTCCAGCTTTCTCTTTTCTCTGGCATACTCCTTGATCAACTGTTACGGCATAACATCATCGATCAAGTCGAGACGGGGAAAGTACAATAGAATCATCGTACTCAGCACAGTCGGAATAAGGAACCACCCCCTTAGCATCTCCATAGGTCTCACCGGGTATTTAAATATAGCATTAGTGTCTCGTCCGTCACCAAGGCTATATCTCATCTTGTTTAGCTCATTTCCACTTATGTACGGTTTTTACGATCCTTTCAATTTTATATCAATAAATAATTCAGTTTAGTGTGCTAAAAAAATTAGAATCAGAAATAGAATTCAAGTCAAAGGTAAAATAAAAATTAGAATAAAAAATAAAATAACAACCAAAATCCGAGGTTGTTCGTCTTCTCTAGCAAACCCCACCAGAGAACGTCCTGCTACGACGATACCAACAGCCACCATGGCCGGCACTCCATATTGTTTCGTCACCAGCAGCCACCATGGCCGAGTCTAGATTGTTTCGCTACCAGCACCACCATGGTCGTTCGTGTTCGTCGGAACTCTAACTCTAACGTCTTAGTGCATCAGCAATCGAGAGTTGCTAATCCAGTGCCAAAGCAGCGCGCGTCCAGCGCATGGGCTACGTGCATCTGCATAAGTGTTTTATCAGTTTTAGCAAAACCCGCTTCATGGTTTAGCTATTTGCTTTTGAGTATTCTCTTGTAATAAGTTGCAATTGCAGCATCCCCATTATCCGAGCTTTGGGATTGGAGGGTCTTCTATAAAATCGCTGATAAAAAAAAACGATCACCGATTATCACTTAGCTACTTCTAACTTTTTTTTCATCTGAGAGATACCCTAACTTTCAAATTTTCACACTTTACTACACTCCTTTTGAAAGTTAGGGTATCTCTCAGACGAAAAAATATGTAAAAACTAATGGATTGTAGTGAAGTGTAAAAATTTAAAAGTTGAGGCATCTCTCAAACGAAATAAATTAGGCGTAACAAAATGATAATTAATGATATTAGATGTAATTAAACATAATTACCTTTTTAAATAAGACACCTAGGGGTTAAAAGCAAAAACTTTGGGCCCAACTCAAAGTCCTTGCAAGTCCCAAAATATTTTACACCCAACAGTGTTCATGAGGCAGGAGATGCCTATTCATTAGATTAAACAAATGTGTGGAATCAGATAGTGTTTGGACAGTTGCTCTATGAGATGCTCAGCCAGCTAATCAAGATCATTATGATTAGTATTTTTTTATTTTATTTTTGTCATTATTTAAATCTGCACCTCATGGCACATTTATATGATGCTCAGATGCCCAATGACGTGGCGGATGGCAAGTAGGAGATCCTTCGTCCGATCACATAATCGATTCGAGAGTCAACACGAGAAAATAAAAAAGCTCCCCACATGCGAGCTCTTTTCATGGAGTGGCTCTCTTGTTTCACGTTGCTATTGACGCTGTCAAGGACATGGGCCCTGGAGACTCGTCCGGGATCGGAGCAGCTGAGTTTGCTAACTCGGGATCTTCTGGCCACGGCAAGGGGACCCGAGTTCTTGGGTTGGTTGAGGACGATCCGGAGGCAAATTCACGAGAACCCAGAACTGGCCTTCGAGGAGTACGAGACGAGCCAACTCATTCGCCGGGAGCTCGACTCGCTTGGGATTGAGTACAATTGGCCCGTAGCCAAAACCGGTCTGGTAGCTTCAATCGGTTCGGGGTCGCAGCAGTGGTTCGCCCTCCGAGCCGACATGGACGCTCTTCCCATCCAGGTATCATTTCATTGGTTCTCTGCCAAAATGGTTAATTTTGTAGTTGAAGGTAAAATTGGACAAAATAGGAACCTGTGGAGTGGGAGCACAAGAGCAAGAAGAATGGGAAAATGCACGCTTGTGGGCATGACGTGCATGTCACCATGTTGCTGGGAGCTGCCAAGTTACTGAAACTCAAAAGGGACAAAATCCAGGTACACAAAATAAGGATCTAAATAGGAACATGCTATAATCAATAATGTCTGAAAACATGAGTTTATTCAGGGCACCATCAAATTGGTGTTCCAACCTGCAGAAGAAAGTCGAGGTGGCGCTTACCATATGCTACAAGAAGGTGCTCTAGATGGCTTCCAAGGCATCTTCGGATTGCATGTGGAACCAAACCTGCCCATTGGTACGATTGATTCCAGGCCCGGCCCCGTGCTTGCTGGTTCCGGCAGATTTCTAGCAGTTATCCATGGGAAAGGAGGGCACGGAGCAATGCCCCATGAAGCTAGAGACCCTGTCATGGCTGCGTCCATGGCAATCATCGCCCTCCAACAAATTGTCTCAAGGGAGACCGATCCTCTCGATGCCAGGGTATACTCTCCTACAGTACCATCGATCTTTGTGTAAATGACTGCAATTTAGTCATGTCTTAGTTTTCTGAGAATGTCTAGGTGATCACGGTTGGACTCGTTGAGGGAGGCCTAGCAGGAAATGTAATTCCAGAGACAGTGAGATTTGGTGGCACTTTCAGGAGCATGACTTCAGAGGGCTTGCTTGAGTCTCAGAAGAGGATAAAAGAGGTACCTGTAGAATCTTCAAAAATCTTTGTCTACCATGGAATTGGTTAATCCAATCAAAATCTCCATCAAGAGTTTAGCAATACAGGGATAGTTTATTTATTCAACATGTATAACTTACAGGTGATAGAGATGCAAGCAGCAGTCCATAGGTGCACTTCTACAATTGACTTCATGGAGGAGACCCTAAGGCCTTATCCGGCGACTGTCAATGACGAAGCTCTGTATGAGCACGGAAAGAGGGTTGGACAAACCCTGCTGGGACCTTCCAATGTGCAGCTCGCTCCTATGGTTATGGCAGCAGAGGATTTCGCCTTCTACTCACAGAGGATGCCAGCTGCATTTTTCTTCATAGGGACAAAGAACGAGACAATGAAACCAGATGTACGTCTACACTCACCAAATTTTGTTGTGGACGAGGATGTTCTTCCCATAGGAGCAGCTCTGCATGCTGCAATGGCCATGTCCTATTTGGATCCCCATCTGGTTAATAGTCATTGAAAACAAGAGGATATATCTACTCATACATGCCAACGAGTAATCACAATACATAACATGACTCAGGCCGGCACAGAAATGCAGCGATGGTATCTGTAAATGTAACAATAAATTCATCATTAAATAATGTATGATTGGTCGTTGATTATTGATATCTACCTTACCTGTCAACATCCTTGCACTTTTCCCCGTAAAATACTGCGGCCAATCACTAGCAGAAGACTCTAACTGAGATTCACTGTCCCCCTGGACGATAAAAGAGAGAGAGAGAGAGAGAGAATTTGTTGGAGAAAAGAAAGAAAGATACATTATATTCAACGTTTCAAGCAATACGAAGGAAAGTAAGCAAGGTGCAGTATATTCAACTTGTCACAAAATCAAGCAATGTGAAGGAAAGAAAGCAAGGTCCATTATATTCAACTTGTCAAGCAATTAAGAAACACTACTACTTTTATGTTACTCTAATTTGAATTTCTTTTAAAATTCATAAAGAAAAATCTTAACATCCAGAGGTTCCGATATCTAGGGCCTAAAAATAGTCCATAAATTACTATGACCAAAACTACTCTAGAGAGTGAGAAAATAATAAAATTACATAAACAACAATGTACTATTAAATATAAATAGAGAGAGTAGCAAAAACCATTATATTAGCGAATGCGAAGAAAATAAAAAAAGAATGTGTACATGCGATCAGTGATCAAGATGCCAACCACACAGTTCAGTAAGTAGAATAAACTGAAGGAGTACCCGCTGAAAGGAATTTACCTTTGCTTTCAAAGACGCCGCCATAACTTCAGCCTCCTTCTTAAGTTTCCTTATTTTCTCAAGATCGGAACAAGCAGCTTTCAAATCCTCTTTTCCAGAATTAGAGCTTGATACATGTAACTCTTGAATTAACTCTTCTAGTTTCAGCAAAGCTTCTTCAACATCGTCTAGTGCCTGACAAGTGCCAGTATCACACCATTATCAGGAGCATTTAACAATTAAAGAACAGGAAGACATGTCACCAGTTACAGGCTCCACTATCTGGTTCATATTAAACTAAATCTCAGAAGAAACATGGGTAACATATAACTAAGTATAGCATATAATTGTACTGTTATGTAGCAGTCATTACACCAAAATCTAGCAATATATGAAATATTACCCATTTGACTGATATGCATCAGATTTGTCTATTCCATACCCACTTTTGATATTTTAGAGTGATGGTAAACATGGTAATGCATATACTGAACTTTCTTCTCACACTCTACACAAGTTAATAAGCCTTTTTCCATCTCATTTTTGCAAATACTTAATTCTTATTTGGCTAACTTTCCCTATCAGACACTTCAAATATTATTTCAATGTCACATAATATTAGGGATTACACAAATACTGCAATCCATCAAATGCCATTTCTTTTAACTTCACAACAGAAGAAGCTTCGTTCTACTGGTTACTTAGAACTACAAAATGTGTACGCAATTGTTTCAGTGCATTGCTTGATTCTGATTGCTAAGCTAGACTATAAAGTTTAACAATCCCAATAATTACCAATTAAATATATAAAGGGTGTGTCCCAAAAATCCCTATGGACAATGAGATCACCATGTCAGGTATAGAGGGTGTCCCAAAAATCCTCAAACAGTCTAGCATGATAGGCATTACTCAAATGCATATGATTAGGAAAAGACCAACCTTGTCAAAAGATTCCGACTATTCCCCCGATATATTATTCCCACTGAAATTTTTGACATTTCTATCTTCCAGTCCACTCCTGCGTCACATTTACAAGCACAACATTTCAAGTTGAAGTTTCATGGTCCAAACATTATGCAACAATTTAACTGCAAAAATGACGGCGTTTATCCGTCTCACCTAGACTAATTTGTTATTAGCCATCTATATGTTAGGACCTTTGTTAACGGTAAGCGGTTACAAAATAATAAATTAGCTGCATTTACTGTCATTTGCGCAGCAACCTTTCAATTTGCTTTTGAATAAGAGTCTTTTCCTATCCTGGGGGCTGATCTATGTATATAAATAGCCCTTTGGCAGAAGAAATAAAACATGGAGAATTTCTACTTAGTTAACTAGTAGTACTAGTGTAGAGTTAATCGTCCCACTGAAATTTTTGACATTTCTATCCTCCATTTCACTCCTACATCACATTTATAAGCACAACAATTTTAAGTTGAAGTTTCATGGTCCAAACGTTATGCAATAACTGAACTGCAAAAATGACAGCATTTATCCATCTCTCCTACGCTAATTTGTTATTAGCCATCTGTATTATAAGAATCAGCAAATAAACTGACTACATGAATTTTTAGTACGTATAACTTTTTTATGGTCAATATGACTAGAAAAGAAAGGACCTCAGGAAAATATAAATAAAAACCAATATAGTCTCCTCTACTGGAAATTGAATAAAACCCACAGAGCATGCCAACTCAGAGAGAGGGGGAGAGGTTTTCCCCTCATTAACTTACTTAAGTGATCCTACTTCTTCCAAGCACACCATTAACTTCTTGTGCCTGAACAAATAGAAAATGTTAATTTAAGATTGCTCAATTATGAATGCATGTAATCGCTATAGAAAAATTGATAAACCACAAGTTCAGTTACCCTTTGGATAGAAATTTTGCTGCCTTAACATTAGAACGGTTTTCCAGCCATTTGCTGTATTTAATAAAGCTCTGTATCCAATAAGAGCAAACGTCCAATACAAGTATAGCTTCAGCAATTGGGGGACCTTCTCGTTTACTTTCAAGGCCGTGGGATTGTTTTGGGGTGCCAATTTGGCCTGGATAAAAAGGAAGCCAGTCGAGCTCTTCACTAACTACCTATGGAATTGTATCTAGAATCAGATTAGTGTGTAATCAAACAATGAAACATATTGATTAGATATAATAATCAAACTCTCTGACCTCCACATAAAACTGGTAGGAACTTATTGATGAAAGTTGAGGATAATATAGCACACTGCCTCCTATAAGATACCTGCAGAAGAGAAAAGATAGCTTAACACACAATTAAGCAATGGACGGTAAGGGGGAACTCTACAGAAGAAAGACATTTAATATTTAGAAGTCATACCTAATGAAGCTTTCAAGGGGATCCCCAAGAACATCATAACCATTTGCAGACAAAAAGGATTGTGTACTTCGGCCCAAGGCAACAAAGAACCCAAATACAGCCAAATCTCTCTCTAATACCTGGGGTAATTGAATATCAGCTGTCAATTACAGCTGTGATTTCTGTAATATGATATTAATACCTAATCAACCTCTACCACCTCTACCAATCCAAATAAACACATATAAGATGCCATTATAAAAGCTAGTTCAACTACTAGCAGTGGTATTCTACTTGAATTGCGAAGAGAACACAATATTTTAGTTTTATTCAATTAAAATGTCATGTCGAAGTGATCAACATGAACTCACTTCACATCCTTCTACAATGTTTTTTCTACTTCGGAGTCCCTAACTTCAGAGAGGTTCTATCAAATTAACTAGGTAATAACATTTATGAATTCGAAGCAAAATTAAGTTAGTTCCAAAATATTTCATGCATTGCTTATATTATCCATTCTGATGCTAACAACTACAATTGAAATTAGCAATTAAAGAACAACAATGAAGCATTCTATTTAGTTCACCCTCCAAACCCCATTGATAGATATGGAGATCAACCTAGAAAAAACTTTAGTGGAGCCCTCTTTTTAAACTAAGCAAGTATTATTTGCACTTCAAGAGTTTCAACTCTTTTAAGAAAACTCTAGTCATTTGATTTATGATACCAGCATAATGCTTATCTTTTGTGGCAGCATTCTTCAAGTAATATTTCCACTACAGCCTGCGTATGTTTCAAGGACAGGAGGAGAAAGACCTTATACTCTTTAAATACCACTTACAGTGTTACTCAACAACTGATATTTAAGCCAACAGGTAATTAACTTCGACCCTATATTAAGTCAGAACATTTTAGCCTATCATCCACATCCAAGAAAGTTGGAAACCCCATAAGAGTTTAACGAAGGTAAGAAGTCCAAGTAATGACCTCAATACTTTCAGATGTTGTTAGTTTTGACCAAATTTTCTCTCTATCTATAGCTCGCTGAAGCTGATTCTGTACAAGATCCACCCAGAAAACAGCCTCTTCAGCATCCTGGTCATTTTGCACTCTACATGCTGCAGCTCTTGGGCCAAAGTGGACCAGAAATTCTCTGTGCAGGCCCACATCCTTTATAGAATGGTAAGCTTTGCTTATGGGAATGAAACCAACCAGCATATCCATCAACCTGCCAGTTGTATCTGGAGTAATGGAGAAGAACTGAGGGCAAGAAACCTTTGCAGGGCCAAGCTTTGTGATTGCTGCAATGCAAGTCAATGCAAGCATGAGAAGTGATATGTCACTTGCATTGGCCGAATCCGATGATATTCCTTTCCAACAACTGGAAGTACACCAGAAGCATTATCATTTCCCTAGTTTCAGAATAATCATGTAGTTTGTTTAACTTCACAAGTAACATGGAAATGGAAACATACAAGGCAGTAGCAGCAGTGAAGTTTGAGTCTCCTTCAAAATTATTAACATACGTTGTCACCACCAAGGGTATTTGCTCTGACAAAAACCACTCAGAAGCCTCAGGCTGCTTGGCTGATAAACTTTCCCTAATTGCATTCTCTAAGGGAGCAGATTGCCTAAATAAACTGCATCAATGGAATAGCAGACTACGTCAATTTTTTTTAAACCAAGTGGCTATGTATATAGATGGGCATGCAGGTACAAAATAATGAGGAAAACAGCTTTGAAAAACTCTTATAAGGACGGGGTTCTAGAAGAAAGAAAGACACTAACAGAAAGCTAATTAAACATTGCCAAAACCAATAAGCTGAAATATCAAGATTCAATCCGAGAGATGGTATCTTAAAAGGTGGAACACACAATTGAAGATGTTTTCTTTCATTCCCAACCACTGATCTAGGTAGGAGTTGGTCCAATTGTAGCAACTACTGCTCACATGCATACGATTACTAGACAAAGTCTATGTCCATCCAGCAGTTAGCCATATGGAATGTATGATCCAAGACTTGAGGCAAATATCAACTTCTCATATTTTACTACCTATTTCTGAACTCACGTTAGATATATAAATCACATCAAGAGGGAAAGCCTAATGCACGGGGCTCCCACCATCACATTGCAACAGAAAATATGAGTGATTTATAAACAGGGTTGCTCTATAAAAAAAAATAGATAAAAAAACTTTGTACCTGGAAGGTTTTACAGACCAAAAGACAAAATCATGCCAGATAGATCAAACAATAAAAATAAAGGTAAAACCAATCATTTGCAGGAACTAATTTCATATCTTAGTATGATGGGGACAGAGACTATCATGATTGGTAAGCTGAAGCCTAAGTTGGAAAATAACTGGTAGCATTGCAAATCAACCGTATTGAGATTTTCAAGAGAAAATAAGATCCCAAATTTGGCAAGCCTCCAGAAATGCTAATAAGGGACAATACAATTGCTCTATGAATCTACGTAATATTTAATTCTGTACCTTCTTTGGACTAGAACATTTGTATCCCGTTCTCTACTATCACCTCGGGATGATATCTCACTTGCAGCTTGCAATAAAGAATACACAGAAGCCTGAAAAGAGAAGGAAAAAAATCAGACAGCCTAAACATATTTGATCCATATAGATATAGAATATATTACCAATGAAACAGTGATAATTAGCTCAAGAACGATTTGATGCCCTCTACCCAATCACATAGAATAAAGCAGACGAATGTGATCTGCTCGTCTGCTGCCATCGAGAACTCATATGTACAATTACCATATGGCATATTCTTACAACGACAACAACATGAAGGACAATTATGCAGTGGAAACAACGCACAGATCAAATGAATATCAGCTATGCTGCATTGTGATGACTACGCACATTAGTGATAAATAATAGACTGTTAGGGAACATAAGGTGAAGTAAGCACGGCAAAAACGTCTTCTTGTTTCTGGCATACCTGATAGGAAAGTGTTTTCACCCATGCATTTTGGTCCACACCAAGCCATCCCGCTGAAAACCAAGGTTTTCTTGAGAACAAACTATTTTCTTTAATAGCCAACTCGAAAATCCTGGCAGCTTCGTGTAAAGATTGGACAACCCCATTGCTATAATCATCACTTTGCAATGACTGGTTAAGTTTAACCCTAATTTCCTCGACATCAGTCATAGGACCTGTGGGGGAACTGCCATTGATAGTAGCCTCGTCATCAGCAGTGGCAGAGGTTATAAGGTGTCTGACCCTTCTCGGTCTTCGGGGGGGTGAAGGGTTGTCTAAATCAGAAATCCTCATAAAGTATCTCCTTCTTGAATTTCCCCAAATACTAAGTAGTTCATCCAGGTCAGCCACTTTTCTGCGGGAAACATTTGTTCTTGTCGGTTTTCCTGAATTCCATGGAACCAAAGAGCTGCAAATTCAAAATGCAAGAATAAGCTACAAGCACATGCACTAACACCATTTCCTTGAACAGTTGAGCCCAGAAGTTAAAATGGGATGGGAACAAAAGGAAAAATATCTAACGAAACAAAACTGAGTCTCGTGGCTGCCCAGCACACATTGAGATACTTCAAAGACACGTTTACCATCTTTTTTTCACTCAGCCAATTGGTGATTCTATCATCATAGGTAATAATTAAACCTATCAAGAAAAATTGTAAGTAATAGTTACAATTACAATCCCACTAATTATTATAACGCCAAGGCAATCTAAATCCATATAGTCTCACAACGTTCATTAAAACTAACATTTAGACTGGTTTAATTGACCTTTGGACACAATTACGCACAGCTCAAAGAATCATCAGCTTAGAGAGTTCGCACAGAAAGTGAAGCATTAAAGAAGTAAACTAATATCTTTCAGCATTTGGCAATAGAAAATATATATATTAGTCCATCCAATAAGGGAAGAAATATTCAATAAAAAATTAATTCATGGATTTAAAATTTGTTTATTGTACTGTTTGGCTAGTGAGAAAAATAAATTTTCCGGAGAAGAAAAAAACTAATTCAAATTGATTAGTTCGTGTTCGTCCAGTAAATTCAACAACGTTCTGTTCAGGAACAAACAATGAAAATGAGTATCAAATCTATGGTGGAACCCTAGCAAATGTGTACAGAGTCAGCTGAAATTCGAGTGGATGGAAGAGACAAAGGTACTAATCTGAACATCCAATCAACAAAAGATGAATAACAGATAAAAATGAGTACCTCGGGGAAATGAAGCTGTGAAACTGCAACTTGATTGCCATGGAAGAAAGATGGAATCGGCGGGGGATGTTTGTTTGTTTTCCGGGAAAGTTCACCTGAAGTTGGTGGGAAAATGAGAAGAAAAATTTGGGGACAGAGTTCGTAGGCAGAGAAAGCGAGGTGACGTGGCAAGCGGAGTGCTTTATCCTTTGACGTGGAGAAGCGAGAGATCGTTCAGGAGAAGAGAAAACTGACGCTACTGTTGAGGGATTTTCCGAGGTTCAGTACCCTCACCCGCCGGTGAGAATCGTTCGCCTAACTGAATAGACGCTGTTGTGCCACGTGGGAAGAATAGAATGGTAACTAAATGACGCGATTTCTTATGGATTTTTGTGGTTTTGTGTTTGGTACAAAACCATTCCAAACGTGTTAGCTTGGCTAGATATTTTTAGATTCGTATTGCGCTGTAAGAAAAGCCCACTGTTACAGAAAAGGCCCATGAGTTTTGGGCCTAAGACTAAGCACAATATCATTTGATTGAACTGCCCAGAAATTAAAGGAAAAAAACACAAGATAATTACGGTGGGTAAATTTGAATCATAAGCTAGTTTAACTGACTAAACTTTATATGGTCTAAATAATAGATTGTTGATTTTGTTTTAAATTATAAATGATCTTTTTCCTGATTTCAGCTATCTAAATCCACGGTCAAATCCTTCGGCCTGAATCCATTATTTATAATAATTTTTAGTTTTGCAAATATAAATTAATTTTGAATGCTTTGACTCTATTAAGTTATTTTTTAACATGTACATGAAGAACTTATTGGTCAGTCATCCTCAATTGTATTCGTATAGGAAAGCTATGCGCAACTATTGCTCTGTTAAGGTTTCAATACCACTAGCAGGGACGACAGCTGCCTCACGGTGGCGCCGCCCTATCTCTCGGGCTCATCCCGATCATCTGTCGTCGTCATGGCGTAGTACCGCTCCTCCCTCTCCCCGAATTCTCCACCAGAACTCCCCACACGACCAACCTCCATCAGCAAATCCCCAAATTCGGCGGTATCGAACCCTCTCTGC